>JAWLRI010000824.1:35071-45501 GCA_034781795.1 Crypturellus tataupa | reverse complement strand
CTGCATGTGCAGGGGGGTTGGACTGGATGACCTCTAGAGGTCCCTTCCAACCTTAGGCATTCTATGATTCTATGATTTTTGAGGAAATACAGGGTATTAGAGTATTGTATCTAGTATATGACTTTTTTTAACACAACCCATAAAAAATACATGTCATTTACTGCTACATACATTCTTATTAGGGGATAACAAGGTCACTTAGGAAGCGTGAGTCTCCTTGTTCCCATAGCTCTCATGGAAGGGAATGAGTAGGAAAGAGAGTGTTCAGGTCCGTATTTCCATACAAGTATATGAATTTTTAAGGCTATAGCCTGAAGAGGGGACAGCAGGAGAATAATCTGTGCCTTTACTGAATCTGAGCCACTGTACAGTGAGCAGAAAGACATCTTGATATGAAACTAGTGGCTTGTACTTGTTTGGTTGAGAGATTCCTTGTTTAGAGTCTGTCTCTGTATAGCAGCCTCCGACTATTGGCTGTGAGATACTGCTTTCTGTGCACTAGCAACACTTTAGTGCCATAGCCAGGACTCTGGTTTCTCCCTTGGAGGACAGAAATTCGCATCCTGAAAATACCTGAGTCCAGGTAAACAATGTCTGCAGAAATGCTTTTGTCTTCTACTGTGCAAAAGGCAAAAGAAGTGCTGACAGTAAGTGCTGTAAAAAAAAAGCCCTTACTTGGTGGATCCTACTTATTCCCGAAAGCATTCAAGGAGAAGAGGTGTCTGCCTGCAGACCAAACTCCTGCTCTGCAATAGTTTGTTTCCATATTAATTTACCTCCTGCTTTCTCAGCACGTTGACTGTTTTTGATCCTACACTGAGACATGCCACTCTTCCCAAGGTCTGTCTAGGGAATCTGGGCACCTGATTCACTGCCTTGCGCAGTGGGAGCCATTCTTCTTCTTTGGGAACCATCCATGTGAAGATAACACGACTGTGCCTGCTACAGGATAAACTGTTTTCTGACTCTTGAGTATACCTTTGGAGGCTACAGGACTTGCCGTGAATGATTTTATTTGCTTACACAGCATTCCCCTTTATTGAAGGATTTCTTTTTCACAAGATTTTTCTCAAAATAAAGCCATTTATATAAGGAATTTAATATACCAAAGCAAACAGGGTTTCTCTCCAAGTCTCTGACTACATAGAGATTGCAAGAATGTAGTTTATGCTATGGCTATCAGGGACTTTCAGTTCCATATTCTGTGGATCCTTCAGATCACTGTTTTTTGATTGTTTGTTTGCTTGCTTGCTTGTTTCTTTGCTTGTTTTTTTTTTTTTTTTTTTTTTTTTTTCCCCATGTGTTTTTCCCTATCAGCATCTGGTAATGCATTTGAAAAGTGGCAGAAAACAGAAGTTACAGTTTTGACCTAATTTAAGTTTACATAGTATTTTTCCTCAAGTTTTCTCAAGTATATTATAAATAACATAATATTGCACAAATTACTTTGCCACAAGCATAAAATGAAAAAAATATTTAACTATACTGTGCTGTAGTTTAGGACAGGAGGTCAGTAACAACATATATTTTTAAACTAAATGAGTGAGATATATGATTATTGAAATAATTGAGCACCAACACCATCAGTTGGACAGTAGAAGGGCATTTGGCTTTCATGAAAAAAAGTCATGTCTCTAATTAAGGCTCTGATTTTCTGTCTCATCAAAACAGTAATTCTATATACCTGTGCTGCCATTCAGCCATCAAAGAGGATTCAAGACACAAAAAGAGGCACTGATATGGGGAAAGGCAGTTTAGAAACAGATATTCAGTAAACAAGAAAGAAGTACGAAGAATCTAAAAACTTCTGTTTGTCGTGGCCTTTGAGACTTTTTTGAACTCTTATGAACTCTTTTTAAAATCACTGCTACAACAACTTGAATAGAAAAGACTACAAAACTAGAAATACACTTATGCAGATATTTAGGAAGAAAGAATGAACCAGATGGACACTTGAAAACTTGCAAATCTACTTTCACTTTTCTATTTTACAGTGCATTTTAAAATATATAATCTTGTGCTCAAATCTGTAGTAGTGGAGCAGTTTTCCATTGTCATGTTCTTCAGGAATAGGTATAACCTTTAAGGAAAGTGGTCTGAGCATTACAACAAGGTCAAAGAGAGAGCTGGAAGATAATAAACAGACAAATGGACCTTGTGCTAACTTCAACAGATAAAAATGAGAAGAATAGCTCTATAAAGACAGAAAGACAAGATAGCTGAAATGCACGTTATTACAACTGCTGTTTGACAAAAGGATAAAACCAGAAATAGAGAAACAGCAAAGTTGCTGGCAGGTACTGTCATTAAGTGAGGAATCTGGATTCAGTCCTAGCAGGCTGCTGTACTTTCATTCTCAGAAATCTGTTAAGGGCATCCAAAAGAACCAGATAAATGTAACTGGCTTGAAAATATGATTGATACAGCTCTTTGAACTGAAGAGCTTGTGACGAGAAACGGATGAGAAGGCTGTTGCCAGAACATGAATCTCTCTGTTGACTCGTAGCTCTAATAATGACCAAGAATTAAAATATTAGTGTAACGGCCTAGATAATTAAAAAGAAAAATGTAATGCTTCAATGGGAAGCACAGAATGTCTTAGCAAAGCAGAGCATGACAGAGGTGTCTTTCTTGTGTAGAATACTATTTGTAGTAATAAATTTGCAAATTTGTTACCAAAATCAGAAATAATCAGCAGCTGTGGTAAATGTATTTTCCATATAAGGGTTTTTGGTTCTTGCTTCAGCTTAATAACTAATATTATGAAAAAGTTTTACAGTACTGGGCAAAAATGCCAGCAATTGGTTGTATGCCAGCAATGTCACAACCTTGGTAATTCATTTGCAATGTGTATAGATATGTTTGCCTGACAAAAATATGCTGTGCATTTGTAATGATCTTTCTCCACATCCATTCAGAAACTATGCTTGCTTGGTGACTTGTACTTTTAAAGCATATGGAATTTTCCAAATGACACCTCCAGAAACACAGATGCTTACCTGAAAATAGAAAAGAAATCTTAATTTACTGTCAATGGAAATTCTGTACATATTCTTAGAGAACTCTATATTTCTTACAGGATTTCTTGTGTAACTTAATGACCAAATGAAGAAACTAGTTCTGACATTAATGGACACAATACTGTCTTTTAAAAAGGCATTGTCATAGAAAATGCTCAGAAAACCATCATTAATGTCAATATAACCAGTTCTCATCCTGTGTCTTAGAAATAACCTTACTTTTCCCAATAAATGGATGATTTTTTTTTTTTTTTTAATCTGATTGGGGAACTGGTAAGTATTATTGATTAGATAAATAACTAGTGACCTAAGAGATAACATGTGCTGAACTGCTGATTGCCTAAAAGAGCAATACAAAACAAACCAACAAAATAGCAACAAAAAGCTTGTATTAGTGTTAATATCAAATGTCTCAGGTGCGCTGAATAGTCCTGAATTGGTGTAGCTGTCAAGCTGAGAAAAAGCACACTTCCAGTGATAAGATGGCTTCATTTTGTCTTTTGGATCTTTTAGAGACTTCTGAATATTAGCCAAATATTTCCTACATCAAGGACACTCTCTGCAAAGATCTGCAGACTTCTATTTTATTTTACCTTTGTTAATCAGTTAATGAAGCTATGAGAATTACTGGTGAAGTCTCAGAAATTATAGTTTCTTCAATACAGTAATTTTTTTCTCTCTCTCTCTCTCGTCCCTAGAGTGTTTCAGCTCAGTGATTTTCCTGTTTATAATTTTGATGAGTGTATGAATAAAAGCCAGCTGCCTCTGGTTCAGCTTAGATAAAGTAGAGGTGATATTAATGGATAAAATGAAGTAATAGAATATCACAAAGGCTGAATATGCCCATTTGATTTTCCCTCATTCACTGCTAATATTTGCAAATCAGATTTCTGGTAATCTTCCCAATTACTGTTGAAAGATATCCAGGGCAGCTTCACTTATTTGTATCTGGCTAGGATGAGATGACCTCTTCTTTGTAATGCATACCCTGCCACTGTGTTCCTTACTTTTGTCATCTGATGACTAAATTATTATAATGCTTCCTACTTGAGCCATTTAGAAATCAAACAATCTACTTACCAAGGAAGATATACAACCACAGGCATATTGTGCCCAGGTTATTTTTTATTCTCTTTTTCTCTTATTTTATTGTCACCTATGGACCAAACATAAACTCGAGATGTTACTTTTTCTGGATAAAACTCTGCATAACTTCAGTGCTGTGATAGGAGATGAAACTCATGTAGAAGGTCTGCGAAAAGGACATCTTTAAAGTTCATTGGGGTCTGGAGCTGGTAATCTTCACCCTGCCCCATGTCTGAAGGAATTCATATGTGCTATTAAGTAGAGAAACTTTTGAAAAAGCTAAATGTTTTTTGAATGTAATTTATAGTGTAGATAATATGAAATATTTGTTATAGTTTTTCCTTTTGTTTTAAGCCCTGATGAGTCACTTTTGTGCCAGATGAACATAGCTCAAGGCTTATCTTCAGGAAATGTCTTATTTTAAGGTAAGAAGAATGCAACATTTTAAATATTATTATATTTCTAGGTCTTTTTTTCAAAAAAAATTTGAATTTGTTACGAATTGTCTCCATGTTACAAATATTATCAAAATCTTTTCTGCTCATGAAATTGCTCTGTGAATCTCATCCCATTTTTAAATAAACACAACAGACCCATAGCACTGTACAAAGGCTATTAATGTTGTAGGCAGAAATCCAAAATTGAAAAATTGTAACTGGGATTAGAACAGGCCTTTCACTTTGCAACAAATAGAGATTGTATTGAAAGGAATAAAGGAAGAAAGAATGAAACAAAGAAACAAACCAACTAGGCCTATGAAGTGGGGAAAAAACATAAACAAAACAAAATACCCTTCCCAGACCCCCCAAAAAAAGGAAAGGAAAACCAAGGTCAGATCTAATTAAATTGTGTTTATTTTCCTTTCTGGTATAACTTTGAACACCATCATGATATTTCACATCAAAAGCAATATCTAGATATTTTATATGCAAGCAATTCCTACATGGTTTAGAGCTAGTAACGGAACATTTTGAAATGTTTCTAATTTTTACATTTACTTTTGATTAAGTAGGTTCTTGTATTTAAAATCTAGCAGCATTTAACTGATAGACTCTGGAATATGAAATCTAAATAGAATATGATTGTATCAAGCACAACAGAATAGCTTTGACAAGCAAAATCAATGAGTTATTCAAGCCAGGTAAAATAATCCTGGTTTGTAATTTTTCTGTAGTAACACTGATATTTTTAGGTTTACTGCAATTAGTGCCCTGAATATCTACCTTGTTAAAACAGGGTGAAATTCATCTGATTTAGCTCTAGCACTGGTGCATCATTACGTGAGACAATGTGTTGCTGTTATGCTTTGTTGTTTCTTGTATAAAAAAGAAAATGTGGGTCTTTTAGAAAATATGTGTTGATACAAATCACAATTAATTGTGAAATATGCAACAGATGGTGAAACTTATAATCATTCTATCAGACTAATAGTATGCTGTCTGCATTTCGGAATTTGCTTTTCCCCAAAGATGCAGTTGGGCTGAAGCCATATTGACAGCTGGTATGTTCCTAATGTAGTTAGTTTGATATACCTCATCTATTAAATTCTGTGCATTTTCCAAAATAACAGATGACAAGTGCAATTGACCACCTGGGAAAAGGCATCTTCAGTAGAAAACTTAAAATGATCTTTTTTTTGTGATTGTAGAGATATGCACTTCTTTTCTATTTTGGATGATATGATAAAATCCTAGTATACTATTTGTCTTACAAAAGTACTTTTTTTCTTGTACACACATAGTGATCAAAAATATTCTTGAGATAACTAACAGATGCTATGACTATCATACTTTTAGAAAACTATGACATGCTTATCAGCATCTCTCTTCAAATCTTGTATTTAAATGTTACAGAGACTCTAAATTAAGTTATCAATTTCAGGCAGAGGTACTCTAAAATGAATACAGAATATATATTCCAGAAAGATGTATAAGATATAATCATTTGCAAGAATCAACATTTTTTCTGTAGCAGGCAATACACAGTGACAAAAATATTTACTGAAGATCTCTTTTGCTGAGTACGACTGGATTATTGATGGTCTTGACATGAAAGAAAGGAATCATAACTGCTTGCACTTTCTCATCATAAACATAGTGTACACATTACAGATAATTTATTCCTGTTCAATTCAAAATCCTCTGAATTCTGAAAAGAAAGTATTTTCAGGGGTTGGTTCAGCCAATTTTAGTACCAACTCTAATGATGATATGCTTATAAATCTTGACACATCTTATTATGTGTCATCAAGTCTACAATATCCTACATTATTATTCCTTAATAAGTCTATCCTTTCCCAAAGTATAAGCCTCTGCTACCCAGCTTCATGACCTGTATTCATTAATGGCTATCAGAATTTTCTTGGAGGATTTAGGAAATATGCATCACACTGGACTAGTATAACACTTTGGAAAAAATATCTATATACATATATTTTCCCCGAAACATTGCATAGTAAGCTGGTTGGCTCTTGAATGGGGCAGTAGGTGCACAAATTACAACTGGTCACAGGTAGGGAACCTCATCTTGAATTATGGGAATAGAGTAGCTTGTGTTCTTGGGGTGAGTAGAGAGACAATGGTCAAATGAGAGACAAGATCAAATAATTGGAAAATGGATTTTACTTGCTCCAGATTTCAAAAATCGGACTTAAAATGAAGAATAGGACAGAGGGAAGAGAGATTGCTAGTATGATGATTCAATAACACTAAGTTAATGTGTTCTAATGTAACTAAAACAACAAGAAGTCTCTTTATAGCAATCATTATTAAAATTAATGTCAGGAAAAAAAAGTGATATTCTCTTTTATACAGTCTTTTTTTTTTTTTCTGAAGTCTGCTTTGATTGAAGCTCCAGATACCACATTAAGTGGTCAAGCCTTCTGCCTTGGGTAGAGAATGAGCAGGCAGTTTGCACAGAAGCACTGAAACTAACCCAGTGTTACTTTGAAGAATTATAATCCTGAAGTTTTATCCACTACTATCTATAGAAGAACAATCAGCTACTTAGCAGGATTCTGTACTTTGTGAAAGACATGAAAGAATTTCTTGTTTTTTTTTTTTTTTTTTTGTTCAGGGAAATATAGCTAAAACACTTCAAATGTTTTCAAGTGAGGCCTACATGTCTCTGCCTTTTTAATTGTGCCTTAGTGCCTACAGCCTTCAACAAGGATAGAATAGAAAAAAAAAGTTCTTTTTGGCTGAGAGCATTGATTTATTATGGAGAGAGATTGGATAATAAAAGGGGCACTTTTAGCTTTTTCTCTCCCCCATAATCAGCCCTAAATAAGGACTGTATTTGTGAGGTTGGTGTCCAATTAAAATTTAATCTTTTAAATTAGATGGATCATCTTCAACAAGGAGAACTTATTTCAGGACTCAGGAGCTAAGGAATTCACAAGCAAATTGGAAGGACAAGTTGAATTACATACTCTGAATTAGGCCATGGCCATTGACCTAACAGTATTTACTCTTTCTCTGAACTGCATCAGACCTGTATCTTGTACTTGAGAAATTTTGACAAAAACAATATGATTATGGGAAAAAAAAAAACTATAGACATGTTTTGTGGCTATATCTATTTAGTCAGCCTGTGATCTTATTTATATTTTGGAGAGTGTCAAGAAACAGGCTATACTCTCAAACTGTGCTAATTTGTAGAATTACTGTGGAATTACTGCCAAGTAGAGCAATAAAGCAATAAGGTCTTAAGAATACTATGCTATCAAAACCTTACCCATGAAAGTAATCATATTCTTCCAAGGGGTTTATTTATACAAGTAAATACCAATAGGAGTCAGGACTATATAATATGATAAGTAACTGTGCACATTAAGTTTTTAAAATAGTGAACATTCCCTTAGTTAATATTTCCTTAAACTTCTGCTCAAGCTATGTTGGCATATATGCAGAATTCATATGGCGCTCTCTTAATTTGAAGGATATTGAACAGATATGCTCATTTGTTTTACATTTCCCTTGACAAAGGCTGTGGCAAAACTGACTGACTAGTTCTTCTTTGTCCTGCTTTCTTCTCTCCATTCTCCGTAACGTTATTCAGCATTCTTACACAAAATGAATTGTTTCAAACATCATTTTCTCTTCCAAAGGATATCTAAAGGGCAGAGATCTATTTTACTACTTCCTACCATTACTCAAGTTAATTGATACAACTAAAAACTTTTTTACTGTGAGGGCGACAGAGCCCTGGAACAGGCTGCCCAGAAATGTTCTGGAGGCTCCTCTGGAGATCTTCAAAAGCTGCCTGGATGCCACCTTGTGCCACATGTTCTAGGTGTCCCTGTTTGAGCAGGGGGGTTGGACTAGATGATCTCGAGAGGTCCCTTCCAACCTCAACCATTCTGTGAATACGTGAATCTGTGAAGTAAACTTATGGAAGGTGGAGATAAGGTGGGGTACTTCAGGCCAGATGTTGAATATCTCTTAAGCTAAATCCTTCTCATGTTATAAAATTTTTTAGAGAACATAGAATAGATAAAAACATCCAATAAACACACAAAAATATTTTTTACTCTCATTACAGTTCTCTGAGCTTCTTTTTAAATGTGTTAAGGCTGTCATCTTCTATACAAAAGGTAATTTTGTCCTGTTTATTTACATCTTGATATTAAAGGTCAGTTGAGAAACATACCTTTTTTTCCTTCCTTCATTTTTTTTGTGTTACTCCCTCTCCTTGCAGATGTCCCTACAGATTCCATATATGCAAAATCACATTTTTTTTTTCGTAGTTCATCTAGATAGGTATAAAGTCAGAGCTTATAAGAACATGAGAATACTCTTGTAGCAGTAAGAATGGCCTACTTCTGCTCCCACTTGTATCCATTCAATGTTAGGAGCTTATCCCAGTGAAGATAGATGTAAATAAAGACAAATTCCATTCAAGTAAGTAAAACCAAAAAAAAAAAAAAAAAAAAAAAAAAAAGGCATTTGAAAGGGGAGTCAGATTGGAGTCTGACCCACAGTCACTTAGGATTAATGCTTTAATATAGTAAGGAGTGCTCAGGAATAATAGAGGCACTCAGATAATATGGGGAGGAATGCCAATATAGAAACCTACATAGATGGATGATGAAAAACACTTATACATTAGTGCTGTCACCTCCCAAAGTATAAATAGCTATTCAGCAGTTTTATAAGTAGAAACTCTACTAAAGTCCTTTAGCTTGCTCCATCTGATATTCCCAACCATACAGCAAAACAAATCGTAACTACAGAGCTATTACTGTTATTGCAGTAAAATGGGTACAGAAGAAGACAAAATGGGGAAACATATAATAGTTATACTTTTATGTCTGATAAGAAGCTCTCAGATACTTTAATGAGGAATATAGTATAAAAACTTGGATGGATGGATGGGTAGATAGATGGACTGTTATTTATCTATGTCTGAAACAGCTTACTGTGATGGAGATTAAAGTTAAAATGTATATACTTCTCCCACTGGGTAGATTTTAGCAAAATATAAGTATTCAACCAAGCAGAAATAAGGAAAAAGGCTTATTTTCCTATTTAAAATCTGTTTCTTTTCCCTCTAGCATAATGACACCACTGCAAAGTGGGCACAATAGAAATCTGCATATATTAGGAAAGAACATTTGGAATTTTTATTTAAATCCTAATGATTCTATTTCCTTATGAGCGAATAAATTTGGCCTAATGCTTCATTGCACTGCTCCAGGTTTTCTGTTTTTTTTTTCCCCCGATTTTCTACAATGTGCTTGCTTTATTTGTTTTCTCTTTATTTTATTCCTTTTTTTTCTAGTATCTTTCCACGGGAAAGGTTTGCAAGTGCTATTTGCTGTTAATAGGTGAATCTACAGCACAGAAGTGTCAAAAATTTTCAGTGTCCTTTTTATGGAAATAGGAAGTATATGCATATTGGATGGTCCTCACTAAGGTATCTCTAAGATCTCTAGATATAGCCGTAAGGATCTGACCTGACATTTTTAATCACAGAGAAGGGAAATATCACAATATGCTTTTCTAACTCTTTAATCTTTCCCGAAGTTTCTGTTCTTGATCACTACAAAAGCACAGAATGGTTGAGGTTGGAAGGGACCTCTGGAGATCATCTAGTCTAAACCTCTCCTCAAGCAGGGTCACCTAGCACAGGTTGCTCAGAGCCCTGTCCAGATGGCTTTTGAATATTTTCAAAGATGCAGACTCTACCACCAACTTGGGCAATATGTTCTAGATTCCACCCTCACTGTAAAGTTTTTCCTTATGTTTGTGAAAATGTTGCAGTTTGAAAGCCGTAGTGGTGGCAGCGAATCGAGTTCCCAAATAGTATGATCAACTATAAGCT
>JAWLRI010000824.1:0-32442 GCA_034781795.1 Crypturellus tataupa | reverse complement strand
GGGTTGGACTAGATGACCTCTAGAGGTCCCTTCCAACCTTAGGCATTCTATGATTTTATGATTCTATGATTCTATGATCAATTCCTTCCGATAGGCTTTGCTCAAACTTCTCATTCTAATCTCATTATAATACCAATAGACAACCCCATCCCAGAAATTACCCAGGAATGTCCACTCCTCACTGAGCACGCTCTCTGGAGACTTTTTTAAACCAATGAATAACGAAAGTATGACTAGTGTCACTCAAGCTCCACCTAAATGTAAAAGAAAATATATAAAAGGTGAACTAAGGAGGGATATAGTAGGAAGCAAGAATGGGATGGTAAGAATGGAGGAAAAGGAACTAAGGAAGAAGGAAGAGGAGAAAGAGAAGATTTCAGTGTAACTTCTGGATCAGTCAACAGGTTGAACTCCTTTCCTCCCCTTGGGTCAGGACACTGACTGAGGAGACTCCTCAAGACTGAGAGCCCTCTCCCATCTTCTGTGTAAGTGATTGTGCGTTTGTAGCTAAGAACCCCACACTGTAGTGGAGAATTTCCTGTACTAACATTCGAAACCTGTTTTCCAAATGTTGCATTTGAACAAATTGTGCTACTCACGCACCTGACCACTTGTTTGGAAGGTAATTGGACCTACAATCAACAGATTGTTGGTGAATCCAGTACTGACAGAGTCTAGTTTATAGCTGATCACAGTATTGGGGAACTCAGCTGGCTCCTAGGAAGGCGATCGGACCTATGGTCAGCAGACTGTGGGTGAATCCAATACTGCCAGATTTGGGCATATAGCTAACACCAGCCGCCCCCCTCTCTCTAACCTTCGAGGATCGGCTAGAACACAAAGGAATTCATCTCTTACCAGATTTGCCCCATCAAAATAGACCCATGGACTAATACAAGTACACAAATTAAGAAACGTGTTTCAGAAAGATCTTTAAACTGTTTTTTCCACTAATACAAAATTGTGATATGTGCAGGTGCAATATTTCTTACTGATTGTAGTACAAGCTTTAAGAAAACCAGAAAATTCTTTACATTCTGCAGAAAGTCACCTTGAAATTACATCTTATTAAATGTTCATTACTTAAAGCACATATACAGAAGAAGGAAAAAAAATTACAAAAAGTAATTTTAAAATGTTTACATATCAATATTTTGTTTCACTTTCTGTTAATACCTGTGAGTCCTGCTTGCAGTTTGAGAACTCCTGGCATGTGTTACTCCAACTGGACATGCTGCTTTTGTATTTTGAAGTGTCAAAAAGGGCAGTGTTTCATTTGGCAGGGTGAAAATCTTAAGAGTTACCAATTTACCGTGTTCAAAAGTGACTTAGAGAAAAAATCTTATCTTCCTATTTTTATTCTACCTCTCTCTTCTTTAATCCTCTCTAATCCACTCCAAAAATTATCAGCTAGGACTTTGCCCATTTCAGGTTTTTGAACTGGTTGCAGGTGGTTTGGTTGTGTCTTTGTTCTGAGAAGCACGACGGCCCTGGGATCGCTTTTGCAATGGGAATTGATTTTTTTTTCTCACTCTTTTAACTCAGACAGAATTGCAAAAGGATTTGGGATTTTTGGATTAAAGCCATAGAGGGACGTTGTCACCCAAACCTGCGTCACCATTTCAGGAAGGTTTTCCATTCAGGTGCAATGTAATCTGTAGATGAATTGGTGCGTTAGGTTTTTACAGTTAAAGTTAAATGGTTAAAGGCTTGCATTTTTGCATGCCCCAAACTGTCTAAATGACATGGAGATGATTATCACTGCAGTAACAGAAACTGATCCCTAAATCTCATATATGAAGAAAGAACAAAACATCCTGCAGCTCTTAGCACCGTAAAGACTATATCTAAAAATCCTACGGCTATTAGACACAGGATTGGAAAGAATTTCTCCAGTTACTAAACGCATTTTTTTCCTGTCATCATCAATTATCTGATTTATAAACATAACTTAAAATCAGATGGATTTCTTGCTGTGACTTTCTCAGACCTCACTTGCTGGTGATTAGGAGTCTTCTTTTAATTTCCTGGATAAATTTCCTCTTGGCCAATTTATACCTACTTGTTCCTTTGCCAACATAAATCAGCTCTTTGCTGTTCCTGTGCATTTATAAATAATAGCCCTATCTCAGCCTTTTTATCCTTTTTTCCCCCACAAAATCTATTTTTTCTAGAGTTGACTTAGAGCTGAACACAGAGCTTTGACCTTACCTCTGTTTGAAACACCTCCTTACATGAAATCCTTATAGGTCATGGGTTCTAATTATGCTTTACTGTGTTGTAGTTTCCTCTGTGCCAAGCTAGAAATCCTGCTGATATACACTGTAACCAGAATGGTGAATAATTAATAAAAATATGATTAAAGGCAATTTAAAGAACGGTTTTTCTTCAACCATCTGTTTAAGCAGCTGTTTATTACCCCACCATCATGCCATTCATGGTCAAGCACCAGTCCCAACAAAAAAACAGTGCTTCCCCACCAAGCATGGAGAAGAGAAACATTTCCAGAGAGATACATTTTAGAAGGTCTGTTAATCTTTTCTTTCAGGTAGAGGCTGTTGACCACTCATGTGCTATGGTCATGAAGAATTTGATTTTTATACATGGCCTGCAGGAATATCTGTCGGTTGCAAGAGAATATGCAGTGATCTCAGCTGTGGGGAATGTATACAGGCGGTCTTCAACAACACATAGACTAAAGCAAAGCAAAGCAACAACAACAACAAAATTCCACCCAAACTCTCACGTGTTCACTGGTGCCACACACATATGTCACATGTGCCACAGGTGAGTGGTAGATTGCAATTTTCAGATGGAAGGCTAACCTAATACTTATCTTTGAGCAGGTCTCACCTGGAGTTAGCACAGGAGAGTGCCTGGGTCTCTCAGGAAGTTATAGCAGACAGCTCCCAGGATACTTTTATACTTAATTGCGTTCCCATCTGGATTCCAAGGCAATGACCCAAGAGCCAGCCACTTACTGAGCCAGTATCTTGGTCTTAGCTCTTGATCACAGCATCTATAAGATGCTTGTCCACTTGTTCCGATTTTCAGTCATTTTCTACTACTTGGTAGGTCAAAAACTCTATTCCATAAAAGATCTGTACTACATACAATGACAGCCTTTATATATGTATATATAAATATATATACACACATATATACATATATAAGAAATAAACCCAAGTGGACCCCAAGGCTGAGGAGAAAGGAGCCTCTTCACTATGGCTACCTTAGGATGCTGAAAACTCTCTTAAAGTTAAAAAAAAAAATCCTGCTCAATCCACATAATTTAATCCCATCAGGATCAAAGCAGTTTATGAATTTATTGGCAACATGTAATTGACAATCAGTGAACTATACATTCAAGATCAATAACAGCAGTACAAAAGATAACCAGTAATACTTGACACTTGCACAGTGTTAATAAACACCCATGAAACTATGGCTAAGTGAGGTCCTGGCTCTGGACCTAGAGTTGTAGGTGCTTTGGGGTCTGGGCCACTGATCAAGGCACACGCCACCCTTCCACAAATTCCTGCTCTTCTGCTGTACTACTCCCCATGCTGATTCCTTCTGTTTCTCTTCTATTTCCTTGGATATTGCTTAATGTGGCTGATGGTCAAATTCCATTTTAATTCAATCATTTTGGAGCAAATGCCCTTGCAAACAGTTTTGTGTATTTGATTCATATACATCTCCACTGCCCCAGTAAATTAAAAGCACTGCACTGCACTGCAAGCACCATCCAGCTTATTTTACTACTGAGGGCAGACTGAATTGCCTGATGTTTCTTAAGTGTAGGCAGCATATTTACTATTCTGCAATCACGTAGTACTACCTCTGATTTAGTAGGTCCATTAAAGCTTGTTGCTGCTGGACCTTTGATTTTGTGTGCCAGCTCTCACAGTGTTATAGTGCTGAGATTGTCAGATCCTTCAGACTGAAATATATTAAAAAGTGTAAATTCTATTCCCATCATATATATGCTCATTTTCACTTTGAATATGGGCCCAATGGCCTACTTGTCTTTGCTATAGTATTTCCTTTACTGAAAACGGAAACAAAGTTTCTGGCCTGTGGGCAGTTTAAAGGCAGACTGTCATTATTATTTATTCTAGCTGCCCAATGTGCTGCCATCGCTAGATAGTATCCCCAATTCTTGTATCTGTATTTTCTTAGGAGAAAAAATATGAAAAAAAAAAAGAAGGATTTATTTTGATTTCCTCTACAGAAACTTAAGTCCATTTTTGCCTTAATTTCTATTTTTTTTTATAATTTTTTTTCTCCAATTTCTGTGTTTACCTCTGATACTTCTACTTACTTGGTGTCCAACTATTATTTTGTATTTTCAAGGAAAGATTAAGCATAAAAATATTATGGAATGTTTTTTAAAATATAGAGGTTTTCTTTTTTATTATTGTAAGGAAGCTAAGGTGTAAACAGGATTTTATAGTTATTACATTATTTGCTACTTATTGTATTTTAGTACAGTCATCTTTCTGCTGATTAAGATATTAATGTCATTGTTACAGAGAGTGTTATTTTGTATTTTTTCTATGATATGCAGCCCACAGAATGAACTGCTCTATTTTGCAGTGTACAGGAAATGGAGAACCCAGTTATCCCAAAACCTCACTGAATATCAAGAAATTATTGTTGCTGTTATTATTATTATTATTACACATAAAGGAACACAAATATACTGTTAGTCTCAACAAAGTTACATGACAAATCTTCAGCAAAGCTAACATAGGAGGTCTAAACTTTTAAGCTTCTCTTTTATTCAATTCTCTTCAGAACTGAAGTTCCAAATTCAGAATTGAAGTGCTCCCCTTCCTCTATCCTTTTTTTTTTTTTTTTTTTCCTAAGCTTACTGGTATTGATAGGAAATAGGATTATATATTGGTAGACTTAGTGAAGCTTGTGGAGACAGATGCCATAGCCAGAGGAGAGTAATTGCAAAGAAAAGTTCAAACACTAACTAAGAATGAGTTTCAGATTGAAATAGTAGGAGATTAAAGAGGAAAGTTCCCTCAGGTCTAGAAGCATTTGTATGCATCAGTAACACTAACAAAGCCAGAACTCAGAACAGGGAAGACTTGAGCTGACATAATTCATTTTTACCATGGGGAATAGCCTGAAGACAAAAATCTGTATTATTTGTGCATGTGGTTTTTTCTTAATTTTCTTTCCCCCAGTCAAAAAAAAAAAAAAAAAAAAAGCACCAAAAAAATCCACTAGTTATAAGACAAAAAGAAAACAACTCAGGAAAGCAAGATACACAAATGTACTTAGTGAAAATACAGCAAAAATATTGGCTAGGCAAGAAGTAGATATACACATCTGCTGTTGAAGAGAGAAAAAAAAAAAGGAAGGGAAAATATGCTGTAATGCAATCATTTTTGTATAGAATTAAGTTAAGCATTAGATCAGGGAAAATAATCCCTGAGGTCCTTTCTAGTCTAATTCTCTGTGAAATACTGGGAGTCTGATGTATTTGCTCAGTGGTGTCCACAGTAGCTGACCGGAAAATCTGTGCCCTTCCCAGTGCTCCTCATGGGAGGATCCACTATTTAGGATGCTACCAAATAACTAGAATTTCCTCTCTCGGTTCCTGTGCACTGAGTCAGGGTGTTGACCCCAGGCGGTTGCCTGTGACAGGAGGAGAAGCAAGAGTCTCCGCTGGAGGGTCTGAAGGGTGGCAGGGCACAGTGTGGATGTGTGATGGGGCTTGGGGGAGATGCTCCAGCTCTGCTGGGGAAGCAGCAGGAGATGCCCTGCGGCCAAAGCAGTGGTCACCTGTGCAGCCTTCTTCCCTGTGGCTAGCCATGCTGGTCTGGGGAGACACTGTGGGGCAAGGCAAAAAAATTCCTTAAATGCCTTTAAACAGGATATGGTGACAAACAGGTGAAAGATAGAAAGCAAACAACGAGGCTCTGCAGCAAGATGAAGAGGTGGTGAGAGGTGGCTGCAGGTAACTCCACCCTCTTCACCTCACCTGGATCATTGTGCAACCATCCTTCTGCTCACCCTATGTTCTGCCAAATCCTTACTAAGTGTATAGTAGGCTCAAGTCATGATACTCAAAATAATGATATTGAAAAAAAAACAAGTATATACATCTATATAACACAGTTGTCTTTGCAATGTACAGCCCCAAATGGTGCTTAGAGTAAATGTCTCACTTTCAGCCATAGATCAAACAAAATGTAAGATATACATTAATACCACATATTTTACTTCATGTTATGTTTATGTGCCTGATGGATCAGGCACATATCTATCCTTTGTCTGATATAATTATATGTGATATGTATAGCTATCATTTTTATTTTAAAAGCAATTCAGTAAGACCTCTTAAAAATCCCATATACACCACAATGCTAATACATCTGAGTTCATTGCAGAAGCATAGTAGAAGATCTCTCTCATTTCTTTTTACTGGATTTCAAATGGATTTCAAAATTTCAAAATAGCAAGGAAACAACAGTGTATCTTACATTTACTCCCTCTGCCCAATAGCAGATATATTGTGTCTACATAAAATTTTATGGTGTTTTAGAAGTAGAATTTCAAGTTAACACTTCCTTGGAAAATACTTTGATATTAGTCAACCTGCCATCATCAAAACCTGTTATGTTTAAAGACTAGCTTCTGTTTTCTCAATTATGATGCATCTAACTACCATGTCTACTAGATTGTTTTTTCATTATAAACAATGATAATGTAGAGTTGAAGCTTCCTGAAGCTTTTGAGAAAAAAAAAATCTCTCTGGGGTGGGAGTGACTACTGAATATTCTGATTTAAAATTACTGGGGTTATGAACACTGTTCTTTATAGGATAGAGAAGTTTCATAAAGAAGGAAAATTTTGCAGTGTTTTCTACATGACTGGATCTTTTGGAAATCCTTCAAAGCAGAATTCTTTCTTTACTAATCAGGTCTACTTGCACATACCTTAAATGTGTGTATGGTTCACATACCGATGATAACTCCTGCTCCTTCTGATGAGAAAAAAAATATGTAAAAACACATGATCTTCCTACTCTATCATTTTAATGCTAATTAAAAAGTTCAGAGATTTTTTTGCTAATTTTTCTGTTGAGTTCACTTAAAATTCTAAACTGATTCTTGCTGTCAAATTTTATTTGCCATGCCTATTTTGTTCTCTACCTTTTCAAGAACTGTATTATGTTTCTTGAAATTTTCAACTTAGGCCTCTGCTAGGTACAATTTTTTTCCTTCCATGCAAGTTCCTATTAGTTTTCTCATATACCACTGTATAAAATGGAATTCATTGGAGTTAGATGTCTAGGATCATACTAGCTCATAGAAATTAGCATTAGACATGCTCTATGCTTGGAAATGAATGTTTAAATTATGAGTAATGCATGAAAACAGGTAGAAAAGATTTTCTAAGACTTTTTTTTCATTTTCCTAAGTGTGCAATTGATTGAGAAATACAGTAAGTATGATGTATTTTGGGAATAAATAACTTGTGATGAAATTATGCAATAGTGTCTGGGTTCTGAGGTATAAAGGAATAAAGGATAAGTATATAATGAACTAAAAATTCATAAAATTGTTATATGAGCGATTATAATATCTCTGTGGGAGGCTAAAGCAGAGAGCTTTGAAGAAGAATCAGTACTAAAGTAGGTTAAAAGTCAAAAAGGAAAAACAACTAAATTCAATTAAAACACAAAAGGTAAAGAGTTTGTTATGAAAGAATTTAGGAGGTGTATGATAATTCTATCTTTATGTTCAGCCTTTTCTTTCTTCGCATTTTCGTTTTGAGAAGAGAGGCATGTCTCCAGATCTCTCCTCTATTCTTTGCATGTTTGCTCAGGAATATACTCATGCTGTCCTCTCCAAGCCCAGAGATTTTAAATGAAAGGGGATTTTCTAATCTGGAGTGGTATTCCAGACTTCCCCCCTGCCTGACCCCAGAGGCGCATAGCTGCGGAAAACCCTGGTTCACTCAATTCCAACGTGCGATGTGAAGCTGGCCAATATGGTCTAAGTTTGAGAGAGGGTAGAGACAGTCTCTTCTAATTTCTGTACAAAATGTGAGATAACAAATCAAAATTAAATCATGTTGAGAACAGTAGCTGTTTTTCTGACACATCTAATACTACATATGTTATATGATAATCAGTCCATTTCCAGCATAGCAGGACAAAGAAAAACATTTTCTTTTTTGCCTCCTAAAAATGAACTGCTGAGCAACTGAGTCCCTTAGTTCAGCTTTTCAGCATTTCTTACCAACTAGATATAAGCTGACTAATTATGGTTTACTCAGCACCCATTTCTAAGTTAAAATATTATGACCCTTTAATTCACTTCTAGAAACTAGGCCCTGTTAAAATATCAATCAAAAATTCTTAACATTTAAGTATAAATTTTATGGCCTGTTTTCTAATTTCTCATAGGTTGTATACATAATTTCTGTCTGCCAAGATGCTATGTTTGACATGCATGGGGTTTTAGATGACATGCAATAGTCATGCATCTGTCTTTAGATGTTCATCATCATTCCTTTTGTGGCCAGGCCCTAATGCCTTCTTCTTTTCCTTGGTCAGCAGCTATCTATGAGTGTCCCTATAGTGTCACAGTAATTTAAGGATCAAGCTCATAGTCCAGCTCAAACCTTGTACTATCATGTCTGCTGACTTTCATTAAGGTGTCATGATTGCAGCTAGTGAGCTGTTTTTAAAGGAAGATAAATTAGTCAGAGAATTTAAAGGTAAACAACATAGTGGGGGCAATAAGGTGAATACAAGTCCTCTGAGCCATCAGGCAGCCAGGCTCAGCTCCAAGCCCAGCTCCAGTTCTGGGCTGGGCTCACTTGCGTAGAGGTTGATGCACCTTACAGCAGTGCCTGTTTGGCAAGTAATAGGGGAGGAAAGAATGATTCCTCTCTATGCTTCTCCTGGTGAACAGAAGTTCTTGCCAAGCGCACTGGACTGTTAGCAGCATAAATGTCAGGATGTAGCTGCTTCCTGCAATCCTCCTGCCTTCATCCTTGAGGACAGGGACTCTGCCAGTCCTGGGACCTAGGGGATGTGAGGGTGAGCAGAAAGTCAGAGAAAACTGATGGACACAAGGATGACTTATTTTCCCCTTTCTGTATAATAATTTTAAGTATATTACTAGAGCTTCTTTGAATTAATTTGTTTCATTGGTGAATATGATTGTAGCTGGAGTAACACTTTGGGTTATTACCCTGTTAAAATATTAATTGGACTAAGTAAATTCCCAGCTCCATATATATGATTTGTGGCCTTGTTCTCGTAACAAGCCTATGAGTATAACATCATTTAGTTCTGAGAAATTGACTCTGGTCTTGTACTCAGCTGCTAAAGTAGCCTAAATTTAAATTGTGTATGTGTGAGTGAATATAAGGATAGAGTGGTGGGGTATGATTGTCTTTTTTCAATTTTGTGTCCTTTTGTTTGAGGTAACATACAGTATCTTCTTTATACAGGATCAGAAGCTTAGACAACTAAATCCCTTCCTCAAGATTTCTGTCCCCTTTTTTTTTGGTGCAATCCAGGTGCTTTTTACGGTGCTGCATGTGTGTCCGCATATAATATTACGCTTGTAAGTCACAAACTGTATAACAGTAGATATTTTTATCTGTTATTTAACTTTCCTTTCTTTGTTATATTACTCCATCCTAGGCCTTTAACGTTAAAAGTACATGTTTTTTGCAGCAAACATAAAAGCATATTTTTTCACACTTCAGTGCATTGAACAATAGTTAATGGCATTCTGATTTAGTCTTACATTTGAATAAGCTTAATTGTGTTCTTATTTTATTTAAGCAAGTTGCAGTATTAAGGAAACTCATTAAGGCTGTACTTGCTTCTTCCTAAGGGAAGGCTCAGCCGTATTTCTGCAATTACACTAATCAGCATGACAGCAATACTAAAGATCTACTTTACATGGTGTCATTGGCTTCCCATAAAATGGGTCACAGAAACTAAAATATGTAGGGAAGTGTTTTTTTGTTTGTTTTTGTTTGTTTGTTTGTTTTTGATACCTTTTACTACTGGCTTTTTATTTTAATTAGAGAATGTAATGCTTGAGAGATGTCAGCATGGCACCTCCTAAAGAGTGAAGTCTCCTCTTTATGAATATTAAATTTACAGTAGTAGAAGTAAATAATCACAGTTTCATAGTCTATGATGCTCAGCCATGAAGAAACCATCTCGAGCTCTATGTCAGATCTGTATGTCTGTTCCAAGGGGAAAACTTAAAATGTTGTTACAGATTAGAGTTTGGAGCAAATTAGCTAAACTTTAAAATAGAATATATTTTATGGAATGTCCAATGGAGTCTAATATTTAGGTTCTGCAGTCCTCAACATGGCAAAGTTTTGGATATTTACTGAACTTGGAGTTTCCTCATCTAAATGGGAAGCTGAAGCACATTTTAAAGACGAGAATTTAGGTTTTATGTGAATCCTGATATTTCTCAACATCACAGTATTTGGTAACTTAAATTCAGTCCTAAGTATCAGGGCTGACTTAAAGTCATCCTTCCAGTACCCAGATATCTGTGTTGAGTGAAAAAATGCACAGAGAGTGTAAAAGCATTACTTATACAGATTGCTTACCCTGCTGCACAAAGAGAAGTTTTTTTTTTGTTGTTTGTTTTGTTTTTTCTTTTCTGTTTTATGCTTTTCCAGTAGACACTGGCTGTCAAAATGTCAAAGACGGAGACTAAATTTGTTTCTGCTCATGGACTGTTTTGAGATTCTAAACTGAAAAATTTAGCACAAGCGAAACTTCATGCTCTTTCAAGGGGCAATATGACCCACTCTGCAAATTATAGACTTCACTCTAAGAGTACTGTGTCAGGTACGAGTCTTATTCTTTTTCACAAAATAGGGGATGCACCTGCAGTCTGCTCTTTTCCATGCAAGTATATGAAAAAGACTTATTATTATTATTATTATTTACTTATTTTCATCTTTGCCAGACAGTGGTAGGACAAATAGGAAATCTTTGTAGAAAACATTATTTGTTTTAAGAGTAGAGTCTTTTGCTCCTAAAACTCTCTACTCACAGGAAAACTCAGAAATTTTGAATATATTTGTATCTCCAGAAAACATTATAAGAGGAGAGCTAAAACTATCAAGAAGAAACCAAATAATTGGCTGTTGCTTGTGTCACAGAGCTCCTTATCCTATCTTATCTATTGATGGGGTTTTCTGAAACTGAGCTTCTCTGAACAAGATAAAAATGGTCAGGGAAACAGTGGCAGAGGCAAAAAAGGCAGCCTAGCCAGGATGTTCTTAAATGCATCTAAATGAGAAAGTTCGCCATATGCAGCATTATTTAGTTGATTCAACAGTTGTAAGATGTAAACAATCTTAATCTCAAAGATGACCATATAAAACAAAAGCATAATCTGTTTAGACTAGATACTAATTACAATGTTATCAGAAGGATTGTTGTGAGAGGAGGCTGCAGTGTACTTTAAAATAGCCTGAAGGCTTAGATAAACATAAACAATTATGCATTAATAAGCTGTTGTTATTTTCCTGCTATTGGAAGAAATAAACCGTTAGAAACCATCTAGATCTGTTTATCTGTCCCTTATTTTGTATGTAAGAATTCATTATTAGAGTCAGCTGAATTATAATGACCAATTTGAGTTCAACATATATATACTACTGTGCATGTCAGCTTATTAAGGAAGTTCACTGAGAAGACTGTAGAGCAGGCTGTGTCAAAACATACTTTTTTGATATTTATCCTTTTCATTTTTTTTTCAATGAAGTTTTCAAAGTTGTTTTTGCAATAATAGTGGAGGTGATGTCATTGACTGGCGATCTTGTGGTGGAGATTAAACTGTCTACATGAATTCATTTTAATCTTTTAGAGGCACTTATTACTCTTTCAGTGACAGTAGCCTTTTTTATTGAAAATCTCGTCAAAACTTCAGGTCATAATGAAGGTAGCTATATGCTTATCTATGCATGCTTTAGTTCTAGTCTAAAAATGTGACAACTTTCAGTTGACTGCCTAATGAAATTTTAGGTGTTATAGTTGACTTTCTCTTTAGCAGTCAGCACACCCCTGAGATTTTTATTTATTTGTGTGTTTCTTTTTCTCTTCTCACTGATCTACAGTAATGACATAGGTTTTTTTCAAGGAGTGAAATTTTTTGCTAAACCACCTGTTTGCATGTGTTGTCCCCAACTTCTTGATCTTTATTGGGGCCCATTTTTTGTCAGTCATACTGCCGGACCACATGATATGTGTGCCACGGATTTCCTGACTGTCTATGCAGAAAGGAAATGGCATACCTGAGCAATGGTCTAGTTTATACCATGTGAATTTATTGTAAAAAAAATGTTGGTTTTGTTGGAACACGAGGAAGCAGAAACAATTTATAGCAACTTTCTCTTGCAGGAAATGCTGTTCTGCTATAATAGAGTTTGATCAGACTCTTCTTTTTAGAAGCAATGTGCTGGTTATGTTTAGTGTTATCAAAATCACGATCCATTTTCCAAGGGTGTTATGCTGTGCTCAGCAACTCTAATGAATAAATAAATAGAGTACACCATAAAAGAGGGTCTAGATCACCAACTAGAGCTGATTGCTGAATAAATCATCTATGTTTATTTTTCTGTCATACACATTGTTTTTACTATTGTCTTCATTAAATTCCATTTTAACTTTTTTATTAATGAAATATCAATGAATAGCAACATTATTCATCTTATTGTAATGACTATAAAATTGTAATGACTATGTGAGTATATGCTGATGAGTATGCTTTTGTATTTTCTTTTTTTTTTTTGTATTTTTCTTTTTGTATTTTCTTTTCTAATCTGATCTTCCTTTCCTGTTCACAAATAAATTCTATTTGATTAGTAAAGTAAATATTTAATACTTTTTTTAATAATAATTGAAGCAGATTATACTAATCCACAACTCATTAGTGAAAGATCTTTACTGTAGCTCATGGTTTTGGTTTCATTTAGGGAATCTTAGACTTTAGACACTGAAGTCATTCACCTTAAGTCAAGGATAAACTGACTATTCTTGCTGAACATCTTATACATCTAAAATGTGTAATTTATTTCTATACATGTAGGTCAGTTTGAGAATGTACAAAAGCAAATTTTTCCTTAATGAATATCTGTAAGACACTTCCACACCATTAGTAAAATGCTGCTTAGTGTTTTGTTACCCTAAATTGTGACTGTCCTTAGGATAATCCAGAACTTTAAATTTACATGGTTTAGAGGAAGTGCTTTTAATCTCAGCTAACTTTGTCAATATCTCTTCTTTCCTTATTTGTGAGAAAGGACTCAGATAGATTTAATGTGCAATATTTTTCTCTGTTAGATATAGAATAAAAGTTTAACTTTTCCGTACATTTCCAGTTGTTTAGTTTTATTGGTTTAGGAAGATCCCATTATCTGACCTGATTTGTTTCCCATTTTATTGAATATGGATTGTAGGTGCTTAAAATGGAAAGAATAAGTCAAGATTGCAATGTTTTAAATATTGTCGTAGATCTGTGACTTCAAGACTCATTAGGAGGTAGAGTGGAAAGAATTTAAGAGCTGAACAAAAAATTGCCATCCTGTATACTTCTCCCCCAAATTTGTTCTGTAGTGTAGATGGATTAGAATCCCTTTCCTGATCCTCTTCATCTCTCTCTCCTCTTTCTTCTGCAATGAGTAATCAGGTCAACAGGTCAAAATCAGTAAAAAATGACCTGTTTGATGAAACATAAAGAGTTAACTATCCAGAAAAAAGCAATATAGAACAAATATATAGTTTTATGGATAGTTAATTCTGTATGTATTACAACTCGTTATTAGAACAAGTAACAGCAGAGTCACAACTTCAAGAATATGTAACAAATAATGCCTTGTTCTTGTTTGGAGTGACCTTTGAGATCTCTTGAGGTCCATTTCACATTTCAGTATATTTTGTTGCCTTCCTTCCTCCCTTCCTCCCTTGTTGTTAATTCAAAAAATCATAACTTGCCTTTTCAAAATTCTTGCAAAAATAACTATTCTATGTTATCAATCATACTTCATTCAGTCTACATCATGTTTTATTACAGTTGATGATGATGAATGAATAAACCATGTTAGTCGATACAAAGCTAATGGGACTCATTCTCAGCTTATACAATTCAAGTTACTTAAAATGAAAGAAAAAAACAGGGACGCAGAGGAGGCACCATCTAATTCAGTGTGTCATTTGCACAAAGAGAAAAAAATCAAGTTTTAAAGTGTCTTAGAAATAAAATATCTACTGCACGATGTGAAATATTAGAGAACAATGTTGTACTTCTGTAGTGCTTTTAAAAATGCTTTTCCAAGTATTTTCCAGTATGTGACCTGGAATACATGTAAAATACTAAGAACAAAGTATATATTTTTCTCTTTTTCAAGAATTGTTAACGTATTTCTTAGGAAGAATTACAGAATTTACAAAATCAGTTTCAGGGAATATATTTGCTATAAAGCAAAAATATGAAATACAGTGTTTAGTGTCCATTTTGAATACTGTGATTCCATATCATTGACCTATTTTTTTTAATCGGTCTGAATTAGAAAATGAGATTTTTTTAAATTATCATATTCTGTATTTTATGTTTCCATGATAGTTATATAATAGTGGATCTTAATGATCTGTCTAAGTCTATGTCAATCACTGGAATTAATTCTTTGACATTTATGTCTTAAACAATACGCATATATTTGCTGTCAAGTGTTATTTGGCTGTACAAATATTTATCTGCCATAACATTGACCATATTAACATAATCTGACAAATAATCAATATTTGTCTGGAGCTCCAGAGCCCTGACAGCTAATCCTAAATAGTATAATTGGATGGAGAACCATGAAAAAGATTTACATGATATTTGACCTACTTCTAAATTTCCAAATATATTCTGCAAGAGTTTTCAAAACTGACAATTTCAGATTAACTATTCAGATTCCCGAATTTTAGCTGAGAAATAATAGTTTAAGTGCAAATCAGTAAATAAAAAGGAAGGAGTACTTAGGGCTCAAGGAAATGTGTAAATATAAGGTTCTGCATCAAATTTAAATTCTTATTTTAAGAACTCCTTCAAGATTTAGAAGGAAAATGCTAATTTGATATAATAGAATTGTTGGGAAACATTTTTTTTTCTTTTTCTTTTTTTTTTTTTTTTTAAGTATGCTTAGGTCTGAAAAGAAATAGGGGAAAGGGCATAGTGATGGGAGAAGAACCGGGAGAAGGAAGTGAAAGGAGAGGAAGGGAGGAGCTAGTTAAAAATTGTTAAAATATAGTAGTTCAAAAATTAGAATGATTATGAAGTATATAGCTGGGAATATACAATTTATTATTATAACTTAAATGTGACCCAGTGGTAAATTCCCTCTTTTTGCACCTGCTATTTTTTTTTTTACACACTCTCCCAGTTCTCAACCTAGAAAATAGTTGAAGTCAAGCCACAGTGGATCTTTCTTATAGTGCATATGCGTGACATTCCTAGGCCCAGAGGTAATTCTGTCACTTATTTTCAAAATATCTTGCAAAAATAAACTTCACAGCTTAAAAATTGAATAATAAACATGTATGGACATGTATACACTTCTATTTATCAGATTAATAGAGACATAGGTGGGCAAAACTTGTGTAACCATAATCTTAAATTCATTTCCTTAGTGCTGAACCAAATCCAGTCCTCATTAAATGAATTCTTAAATTAAATATCTCATTATTTTAATCAAGAAGAAACATATCAGTATCAAAACTGCTATCAGATATATTCTTTAAATGTTTCCTTTAAGAATCCATAAGTTTTTATATATTAGCAAAAAAAATCTGTCAAACTATTGATTAAAAAATGTAGTCTACTTCATCACTTCAGGAAGAAATTATTGGTCAAACAAAGATTTAAATAAAATATATTTTGAAAGACAAGATTCTTGTTAACTTTTATTTCTATAAATTAGAGTGATGGTTGTTGGGGGACATAGGGAGATCTTTACAGGCCTCAGGTGAGGCATAGGTCTGTGTAGCCCTCGGGCTGCCCTCCAGGTGTTCCCTGGTGCCTGCGCAAGCTCAGTCATGCCACTTGGCCTGTCTGAGCAGTCCTGCAGAGCACCAGGTGGTTCATCACACCCATGAAAGAACATTCTGGCAACCCAAAGGTGGGGGCTAGGCACTCCCCGAAGGTGGGGGCCAGGCACTCCCCGAAGGTGGGGGCCAGAATGGCAACCTGCTGTGTGAGAGGGGAGCGCAGCCAATGAGGACATCTTGGCAACAGCCCTCACTCATTCATGCATCTCCCTCCTCCCATCATCCCTCCTACTGTTCGTCATATAAAAGCTTATGTTAGCTGTAATAAAGTTGTCGGTTGACCCTGAACCACATTGGTTACGTCTTTTGTGAGCTGTCCGGGTGTTTAGGCAGTCGGTGCTGCCTGTCCGCATATAGGGTGCCGTCGGTGCGGCTAAAGCCCTGCGGCGCACCCCCACGGCCTCCTTACCTTGGGTGGGCCTGACCCGACTGGGCCAGCCCGAGAGAGTGCCCTGGCGTGGCATCATCCTCCTTCCGGCCCGCGACCGGACATCGCAGAGGATCTAGGATCTCGGAGGGTGAGACAAGCCGGTTCCCCGAGGGGGTCCAAGATCACGCGTGGGAGCGTTGGCTTGTTTGGCCAGGCCTGAAGACCTGCGATCTAGTGCCAGCCCCGGCCTTCAGCCTTCACAGAGAGACGCTGACAGATGGTAACACACTGTTTTAGCAGAGGTAGGTCCAACCCAAATCCTGAGGTCCTGATACCTTCAACTCTGAAAACTTCTGGGTGCAAGTCAGCTTTAGAACTAAATTTTACACCTGAGGTCTGTATCTAGTTTCCATAAGCTCAGAGGAAGGGAAAAAAAAAAAAAAAAAAAAAAAAGCCCCCAAAAACCACCGCACCATACAAAACCCCAGAGATGCATATATATCCTTTATATCCATCTGTTGTTTATTGTGTACTTTAATTACCCTAAGAGATACATAGCTTTAAGTGCGGTAGCTTAAGATATACAGTTACAAAAACTGATAATTCTGGACAATACTGTACTATGCCATACCTCATATAGAATCCCAATAAATATAGTGAGAGTATATATATCTCAGTCTAGAGAAGGACTTAGTATTCTTCACCTGTTTTAGACATGTTTATATTATTATTTAATAAGGGAATTGATATTTTGAATGCAGTTATACATATCAGTAAATGGGGTACACATATCCTATGAGTGTTGCTTATCACCATGAAAATCTGTCTTTTTCAAGGTATCTCAGTAACATAAGAGTAGAGTTCTATTTTTTCTCCACTTAAGATAGCATTTCTACTTGCTAACTCAAGAAACCCGCTTATTGTACCCTTTGAGTTAGATGATATAATGGTGGGTACTGCTTTATACTGTTAGTACTGTTAGTAATGTTATTATGTATTATGATAGGAGAAATTAGCTGTGAGACAGAGCCTATATTCATTTGCATATTAATGGCTTTGTCTTCAAAGACTTGCCAAAGGAGAGTCTAAAGAGGCCTTTTCAGAACTTTGTTCTATCCTCTACATGATAAACTATTTTTTTGAGTTAAATAAATCAGATGTTTTATTTTGAAACTTAATGAATTAGTATTTTGGCAAAAAGTAACAAGATTTTTAGGTTGCAATTATTTTATTATTTTATTTTTGTTTTTAGATCTGTCTTAAAGTTCTGGTAGGCGAACCTTAAATTTATCTTTTCCCATAAAAACAAGTAGAAAGATATTAATAATGTTCCATTTTGGAGCAAGTGTTAGTAACACATTTCTAATGAAAGTATGACAAAATTGAAGTTTATATTTGGTCATAGATAAGCAAACAAGGTAGTGCACTGATCTGGCCCAATGAAAATGAAAAATATGAATGTGCTGCTCCCAGTTTGTACAACATAAGGATGACTGGAGTCTAGGAATGATCTACAAATGTTCAAAATTTAATTCAGAATCTCCAAAAAAATCAAACTGCTTGCTGCGATTGTAGGCATAATTCATCAACATTAAGCAGCTACCTGATAGAAACTCTGCATTTATGGTCTTCTAAAAATTCATCCAAAGTAGCATTAAATGTGTATTTTAGTTACAAGTGCTATAAATGATAAAATTTTCCACTGAATAACCCTGCCTGCTTTTGTCTAGCATGATAAAAGACTATTCGGGACTTTAATTATTGCTCTAATTTATAATCTTTGTAAATTCTAATAAATAAATAAATAGTCTTCATTTGATCTGGAAAACAGATCATAACAGATTCATTCATCAGACTATGAACATGTACCATTCTTATCACTATAAAATAGTGATAAGTTAGCTATATAAACATATCCCTGAATATCAGGAATAATTTATCTTCTTGAAGCCTTTGAAAGGGCTCAAAAATGAAATTCAGCGTTATTTTTCTATATATCGTTCCTGATTCATACAGTGGATGGCAGGTTTTAATGCCAGACAAAGCTATTAAGATAATCTTACTTGACCACTTGAATAATACAGACCATAGAATCTCATGCAATAATTTCAGTAGCAGAATTTATCGTTATCAGAATTTAGGTTTGGGTTTATCATATCTTTTCAATAGTGTATAATGCCTTTCTAAAGTCTTCTGAGGGGTGCTCAAACACTTCTCCTGCAGTGATTTATTCCATTGACTGTTCAAGATAACAAAATTTCAATCTAGGATTACTTTTTTGTAAACTATAGCATTCAGCCACGCAGCTGACATTATGACTTAAACCAAAAAGTTGTCCAGGTGCAAAAAAAAGAAAACTGTGGCTATTTACAAGATTATAATTGCCACTTTCTCTTGGAAAAAACAATCTTTTTTTTTTTTAATTCATCTCAAATTGTATTCAAATTTGTTAATTTCCATTATAACAAAAAGGCACTAGAAAAAAGCACAATACTGCAGTAATTGTCTCACTGTCACACAAAGAGAAATGCCAGTCTTAACACTGCCTAATACCTCTTATTTATCCAGCCCAGCATCCCATTCAAATCAAGAATTCACATATAAATTTCACAATTTCATAATTTTCTGCTACCATGCAATGGTATTATCAAGTTTGTTGTCAAGAAAGATGTTTCATATTGAACTGAAATTTTCACAAGCCCTGTGACCCCTTAAGTCTGTTTTTGTTGCTGATTTCTGTCATCGCAGATGCTCATTGACCTTCGAGATTATGTGAATATTTAATACATTATAAATTGCCATTTGGCTACACCCTTTAACTCACTCAAAGTATTTAAAGGGTATGATCAGTTTGGAAATAACAATATTAGGTCAGTAATTTTAAGGCCAACTCTAAGGTTCAGTCTTAAGTTACAAGTCTAAAACTTCTATGAAATTTTGTTGATGTTTCTGAATCACATATTTTATTCTTCATTAAAAGCTGCAAAAGAGACACAGTTAAAAACAGTTTATAACAAGTATGAAGATTTTTATAGCAGACAAAGCAACTCTACAGTAATTCTACAGTAGTTATCTATATATTTACTTTGTTGTTTTTAATTATAGCTAGGTTGAGATTGATGGTAACATTAATCATTGTTGCTAGAAAGCATATTTTCAAGATGTCTTACATTTAATTTGTGGATGTGGTATCATATTTAACTTAGTTTTCATATACAATAATACTATTGCCTATCAGCAGAAGACCTGTTTTTTTTGTTTGTTTGTTTTTGTTTTTTTTTTCACAGAAACATACTCCATTCCTAATTTTAGTGAAATTTTATTTTCTGGTTTAAAATAACTCTTATTACAAAAGTTTAGATACCTGGGCATGAGGTTTGCCTCTTGTTCTTTCTAGGAAGTTGTTTTTGACAGCATCAGATATCTATTGCCTAACAAATAATTCCTGTTAGCCAATAGGTATCATATACTGACAGAAACAATTTGCACCAAGATTCTGTTTAGTGCTGATGGGTTAATAACCACTATGATAGACTGATAGAATGCCTAAGGTTGGAAGGGACCTCTAGAGGTCATCTAGTCCAACCCCCTGCACACACAGGACCAAGTAGAGCTCATGGCACAGGACCTCATCCAAGTGGGTTTGAAGATCTCCAGAGAAGGAGATGCATATTTTACATCACAAAGTTAATAATAATTTCTGATTACAATTTACTGAGTTCTGTTTCATGGTTTAGTGACAGAATACTTCATCACCTTTTGATCTGTGTCTCTAAAGTCCTAGCTCACTTTATTAAAGCTGCAGTGTTCTGTGTTGTTTCTAAGAAGAAAATAATGACAATGGGTTGCTTTGTTTCTCTATTTTAATTCCTGACAAGGAATTAGTATCAAAAGATCCCAAATTTGTTTCTCTGAATATGGAAAGAATTATATTATGGGAGATGACATCTTTGTACACTATTTCAATCAAAATTCAGTCTACATATGACCATTTTTTCTTTAGGTCTTTCCTTAGCCCACATCGATTCTTTACTCAGTGTTAAGGCTGTAATTGCTTCTCTCGACACTTGAATGGACTTTTTTTCTTCACATTTCTGAGTGTGTTGTAAACATCCAGTCACAATAGAACAAAACTACAATGAAAGGTTTCTGGCCAGTTGTGCTCTACACATGTTTTTCTTAGCGGTGATACATATTTATATCTTACATCAATCCCTGCGGCTATTACTTGTGATATAATATTTCACATGTAACTGGGCACTAGTCTCTTCAACTGAATTCTGAGCATATTTGGCTCTTTCAAGTCTAGCTATAAATGCTTTAAAAAACTTGCCCCAAGACACAACAGCAATAGACTGTTCTCTTGAGAGTAGGATATGTTTGCCTGTGGGAAAATGGCTTTTGGATGTCATTTAAAACAAGAATGTGCCAGAAAACTTAACATTTCTACATATTTTTTAAAAAAGGTATTTTTTCACCTGAAGTTTCACCCAATCATAATTAGAATTTTAACCTTTTCCAAATGATCAATTTATTGATAATTACTACTTTTTTGTAATGTGAAATGGATACTTCCTGTGCAGGCCTTGGAAGTACCCAGGGCATCCAGTTTGTTCAATATCTTGGGCTAGATGCCTGAGTTCACTGGTAGAAATCTGATCGGCACTGCATTTATCTCAGTGCACACTGTCATAGTATTTGTCATAGTATTCTGTTTTTTTATTTTTTTTTTTCCTTTGTGAGAAGAAGTGGAATTTCTATAATAAGATGTCTCAAAGAAGCGCCTGCACTGCCAGTGCAGCTATGCCCTTTGTGCTTGGTATAGCATTCAAAGGCATTAAACTGGAGGAGGTTGTTTATATGAAACTATGCATATGTTTATATTATTGCGACTTAGGACTGTTGATCCAAGTGAAAAAAAAGAGATAACCCCTTGGCTGACTGAGCTTAGTTGCCTCCTCTTGCCTCCTCTCATCCCCCAAATAAAGGGGAAAACCGGGAGACTGCCCAGCCTTTCAGAGCCAGTGCTGAATATAAGGCACAGAAAGCATGTACAAAACACACTCATTTAATGGCAGGGAGGAACAATGTTTTTCTCCCTCATTCTACTCCCAAGTTGGAAAGGTTTTTGAAACCCCAAATTTAAAACTACTCCTATATTTCTGTTTGTTTTCCAGGATATTCCAACAGGTGGATAAAGTCCAATTTGCCTTCTTCAGAAAACAGAAGTTCAATAACAGCTACTATGAATGCATTAAATATAATTTGAGAGAGAACTTTGGGAGATTTTCACAAGATTATTCTGACCTGCACATCTCAAATAAGAAAAATCTATCCATTATATAGATATATTTTTTTCTAAGAAGCTGAGTTCAGTCGCTTTTTAAACATAAATGAGGATTAGTAAAGGCTGCTTCTAGTGAATTTAAATTTGTGTTTGTCATTCTCCATCATTGATAGTGATGCCTCCTGCTTGTGGCTGCATAGCATGATGCTGCCGACAGTCATTAGCCAAATATTAGAGTTTTACATGAGAGTTCTTCAATGAATGGCACAAAGCTGTTTTCTTTCCTGAAGCAATTTCTCTGTCTGGACCTCTGAGATATGAAAACCTGCAGTTACAAATTCTAACCAGAATTGGTGCTATGGTTAGTCTGACTGTTTGTACTCAGCATTATAATCAGGGCCACAAGGAAGCATGTAAACAACATTCCTGTTACAAAAGCCTGTGTTGCATGGAAATTCCTGCACTGATCATGGGCACATGGGTTTTGGGGAAAAAGTGGTGTGAAAATTTTCTGATCTGACAAGGAACTGATGCATTACAGGCCTTTTTTTTTTTTTTCTTTCTTTCTTTCTCAGTGTAACCTATATGGTCTAATTTATCTTAAAGTATACTTAAAGTAGTTTTATTTGTACCTGGTGTTAACCTCTCATGATCTGAAATAAATGGGATACAGTGACATAAAGTTATACCAAAGTTAAAGATATACCAAAGTTAATGAGCTGAATGACTAGTGAATTTGGCCAAGCAGCCATCAGACTTAGTGATTTTTCTACCCTTTCCTTTATGAAATTCCATTTCCAGGGATAGTAAGGGCTGAGAGAATCCTCAGGGCCCTGATGATCATATCATATTTTGGAGATATAGCTTGTCAGTAAACACCTTTGCAGAAGTAAACATTTCAAGATAGGGAGTAAGTGCCCCAAAAGTGGTAGTATGCTGTGATATTCTAAATTACGTTCTGGAAGTTCCTACCACTCTCACTTAAAATAATTAGTACTTTACATGTCACCTAGCAGTAAGATATGATTGAATGAACAGGGATTATATTACCAGTTTATACGCCTCAGAAAACACTAAGCAGGTCTCAAAATGCAATTGTGAATAGGAAAACACAGCTTAATCGTTGCAATTAAAAATATAGATGATTGTAGAAAATATTTGCCACCTAAAATGAACAGTGAGGATGATAAACAGTGAAGAGATTATTGTTGCAGTATGGTTTGAATTATCTGGTTATTTGGTTACAGTCTGTATGGTTTTAACACAGCCAGATAGAAAGCAACCTCTGTTAGAACTTCTATGGGAAGTGTGGAAGAATTGCTGGAGGAAGGAAAATTAGAGAAAAGGCTTAACAGAAGTTTTGGCATTACAGAAGCTGGTTTGGGGTGATATACTATTGCCACTTCCAGGATGGTTGGACTCAGCTCCTCCCTAGGCAGCACAACTCACCCTTCTCACATCTGCAAAGGGGAGTAATGAAGACTGGAGCAGCACAAAGACGTCACGGCCAAACTGTTTTACTCCCTGTGCTGGGCCGCTGATAAACCGCACAGTAGCTGCCCAATGGGAAATATACAATAAGATGTCCTGTACTGAACCCTCAAGGATGGCAAATTGTAGTAAAACGGGATGGTCTGCTGCCAGCAGCTATCCGAAGCCCGGTGCGGCTGGATGGAGCGTGGCTCTGTGGACCCTAGAATCCGCACTTCGGATAGTGCTCTTCAGGAAAGGAAGGTCCTACGCGAAGCCACCAGGAGGGCAACAGCGATGGACGGTTCACAAATAAACGATCACATAGCAATCAGGGTCAATCGCCAAATTTTATTGGTATAACAGGTACTTATATAAACTTGGTAGGGGGGTGTGGAGAATTATGACAGGTGGTATGTAAATCCCGAATATCCCTGATAGGTGGACTTCGTTGCTGGGGTGGAAACTGGGGTCCGGGCAGACTACTCCAGCCCCCTCCCTCTGGTTTCTGGAGCCTTCCAGATGGTGTGCTACATGGCTCAGTCAGGCCTGCCGGCCTGACTGAGCATGTGCAAGGCTCTAGGTTCACAGGGAGGTCACAAAGACCCCCCTGTACACAGGGCCCTAAACAGGAATCTTATTATAGTCACAAATCTCATTCTCCCACATCAAATCACTCATTTTGGATGAACTTTGCTTGAATTTTGCTCATTATAAGTTCATTATAATGCCAACACACATCTCTATCCCAAAAGTTGCCTGCCTCCAATGTATGACCATTCCTCACTGAACGTGTGTTTTGGATTTTCAATTGGCTGTACCTTTAAATGAAACTGAGAGACTTTTACACCAGTCAACAACAAAAGTAAGTATGACTACAGTCACTCAAGCTCCACCTAAATGTAAAAAATATAAAAGGTGAACTAAGGAAAGAAAAAGTTAGAGGGAAGACTTTGTCATAACTTCTGGGATCAGTAGACCGGCTGATTCCCCCTTTCTCCTCTCAGATTGGGATGTCACCTCAAGAGACTCCAAGACTGAGAGCCCTCTGCTTCTTCTGGGGGTGAGTGATGATTGCGCATTTGTACATCAGAGCTAGCTAAGAACTCCACACAGCAGAAGAGAATTTCCAGTACAGACATCCAAAATCTGCTTGTAAATGTTGTATTTGAATAAACCACGCTCTTTGTGAACTTGACTTCTTGTTTCGAAGACAGTTGGACCTATGGTCAACAGAATGTTTGTGAATATGGTGCTGCCTATAGCTACTGCAGTATTTGGTATCCTTATTAAGAGATGAGTCCAGCTGTCTCCAATGCCTCTAACCTCTGAGAATCTACTAGAACAGAAGAGGATTTGCATCTCAATAAATTAGCACTCACACCCTTTCAAACTGCAACAAGAAGTCTGTCTTGAAAAGCAGCTAGGCAGCTACTCATAGCTTTTAGTATCCTTTGGAAATAATTTCTATAGACTCACTAACAAGTGAGATTCTGTGGCACCAAACGCTAATGAAATAAATGCTTAGAAAAAGAGAAGCAGGTAGTGGAAGGAGCAAGCAAACTTGCACATACTCCTGCTGCATCTGAAAGTTGGTCCTTGCAGTGCTGTGCCAGTGTCCTGCAATAAATACAGACCTTACGGAAAGTATTTATCCTAGGTCCATACATACACTCCAGTAGGTATGGTGGAGAAGTTGCTTTATGTGAGGAAGGTGGCTTGTTTGCCTCATAAAGCAGCCCTTGGAAATTTCCCTGATCGCTCTGCATGGCGATCTTAAAGATATGAAAGAACTAGAGACTTGAATTGTAAGTCAAAGAAATTTAACTCTGAAGCTGATGTAATTACCTAGGAAGGAGAACATCAGAATAGATTAAATGAGAAGAGAATAAATTCATATTGGCTACACTTGGGAGCTCACAACCAGCTGAGACATTTTACATAAAATGAAGAGGAGAGACCTAAGTGGTTTTGGAATCAGAATCAATTTCACATTCAGGGAGTGATTGCTGGTTGAGAAACTGATAGATCAGTATGCTAAGGTACTTTCTGAAGATGTTTTGCTCTACCATAGGCACTTAAACTTTATCATATTCATTCTGAGACATACTTAGCAAAGCCTGACTAAATGCTGTATATTGTGAAATACAATTTATTTTTAAAATTCTGATAAACTCCTATCTAAGGGCAGTTTCTCAGCTTGCATACATGGGTTTAGATATACTGGGCCACATATATCATTATAGGAATTGGTATTTTTTTTTTTCCATCACAATGTTTACAGTGTTCAAAACAGTCTAAGAATATAAACAAGTACCTGCCCAGCTGTATGTTTTTATACACAGTAAACTATATATTCTGCCATGATACGTTAATTGTAGGATTTTGGATATTTTGAAAGTTATTTGCTGCATGTAATTATGCTTTTGGATTATACAGGACTGTATATTATACAAGATATCCTAAAATATTTTTTAGCCTCTTGAAATACATTTCCCTTCATAGAAATTTCTCTGGGATCTGTTTTAGTACTCTCCACCAAATTGGCAGTTGTACTCTGGAACGAATAAGCTAGGCTACAAAGAAGTTTATTGTGGAGCACATGACTGAACCATGGACAAGAAAAATGTTTAAATAGTGCTATTTATTTCAAGTTGGTACTTCAATACATGACTTCTGCGCTGTGTAAATTAAAGAAGACTGATACATTTTCCAACAATTACAGATTAGGTCTGAAAGCATCAGCATAGTTACTGTATGCTGTTCAGTTCAGTCAAAGATGAATCAGGGATTATGGCTAGCAGACTTAGAGAATGTTTCCATAACAAAAAATATGAGTAATTCTATGTGTGTAAATGTTCTTCTTTTAATTTTTAAATATATAGGGGAAAGAAGCTGGTATCTTTTTCATCTTAGATTTTTTTTAATGTTCTAATTATTTAATAATCAAGAGCACAGTTAGTGAATAAAATTCACAAGTAATTAAAGGTATTTTAACAGAATGTAGTTTTGCTTGAATCAGGAAAAGGTTGTTGCATAACAAATGAGGCACCATTTTTCCTTTTTCTGGGAAATGATTAAACTGATGTACACAGTTATTCACAACAGCATCTGTAATACAATTAAAATTTCTTATTGACATTGCTTTAAGTTTTTTTTCCTGTCAAAACAGATTTGTTAATTTTTTGAATTCTCTGTTACTTAGAAAGAAGATGAAACTATCATTTCAAGGAAGACAGTACTGAGTGCCAACAGACATGCCAACACAATGCCTTACTTACCTTAGTGACACTTTTGTACAAAGTGAAAGTAGAAAATCTAGCTTTTTCTTTTAAAATACTTATAACTATAGCTCTTGCAAGTGTTTTTAAGCATGTGGAAAACATTATGTGTCCTAGAAAAGCATTATGTGAACAAACTAGACTTGATGACCAGCAAATATGTCTTCTGCCAAGACTTAGCACCTTGAACTCAGCAATTCTTCAGTTTTGGGTCCACTTTCTAAATCACTTCCATTTGTATCTTTTGGCATCTGACAAGCAGTTGAAATTTTGCCAGTCAAAAAATCCCCTAGCTGTAGGCAGTAACTTCATGTAGTTGCTACAGTACATAAAGCATTTTGTAACTTATGTAGTTGTTCTACTGCATAATAGAAAATATGATTTTGTTTATAGAGTTTATAACACTATAGAACATCCCTGAACACTACTAGTTTATTGAAGAAACAGTTCAGAAAATAATTGTCTTCTTTTCTTTTTTTCTTTCTTTTTTTTTCTCTCCTTTTGTTGCAAGACTCTTAGGACATTACAGTTCTTTAAATATGGCAGTTACTTTCATTCATTGTTTACATCTGTATATTTCTTAAAAAGAAAAGAGATTTACTGGTATGGAATCAGAGATCTATAATAATTCATGGAATCAAGGGAGGAAGAGTCAGTATAACAATCTTGCCTCTTAACATGGCATCATCTCTGGTTCTAGGTAAAGCATACCATCCTTAAATTTTGCTGAGATGTAGACCTCTATGATAAAATTGTAAAATTGCCAACAAGGTCACCAATTATGCCAGTAATAGATATTTACCTTTCCAAATGTATATTTATCCAAGGTAACATGTTGAAAAGAGGCAGAATCACATAGGTTAGGAGGGTCCAATCACCTGCTCAAAGCTGATGACAGGGCTTTGAATGCACCACTGCAGGGATTTAGCTGTGTCTTTCCCTCTCTCCCTCCTACCATACATGTCTGTAAAGGCTTTGTGTTCTCAGTAACTTCCGCAGAGATACTAGCGCAGACTGCTATTAGATCCTTCTGAAGACATCTCCTTTTTTTTTTTTTTTTTTTTTTTGTGCTGAAAAAGCACAGCTCCTTCAACTTCTCAAAGGGCAAGTGTTCCAGCTGAATTTGTTCCATTTTATCAATATCTTTCTTGTACTGAGGGTTCCAAAATGGGTCATGATATTCCATAAACAGTGTAACACACAGTTTCTAAAGGAAAACAATCACCTCTTTCAAAGCTCATACACGGTACTTTGTTTATTGCCTTCATTAACAGCCAGGGTGCACTGCTTAAACATCTGTAGGCTACCAATGTCCACCAGATCCCCAAGTACTTTTCAGCAGGGTTGCTCACCATTCAGTCAGTCTTCAGCCTGCTCTGCTGCAAGAGGTTAGTGCATCTCAAAGGCAGGACTGTGCATTTTTCCTTGATGAGTTTCATATTTTTCCTGTCAGCCCATTCCTCCAGTCCATCTGGTCCCTCTGATCAGCAGTCCTGATGTCAAGTGTATTGATGGGACCCTCAGCTTGGTGTCATACAAAGACTTCATGACAGTGCCTTCTTCCCTCTTACTCAACTCACAGATAAAGTTATTAGGACAGACTCTGAGGGAGACCCATGAGGAAATCTATTTAACCAGTTCACAACTGGAATATGAAACACTAGTAACCATTAAGCTTGATGATACAATCAGTTTTTCAGTCACTTAGTAGTCCACCCATCTAAATGATAACATCTGAGCTGGGATACAAATTAGGGCAATGATCGAACAGCTCATTTTGATAGGTCCCCTAGGGCCATCTAATTTTTATTACCTATCCAAATGGTCTGGGAAGAATAATTTCTGAAGCATATTGATCTTCTAATAATGTAATTTATCTCATCTTAGTTATGATTTATTTGTTTTACTTTCCATATTCCGTCTGCCCCTGTAATCATGGGACATATCAATGATATCTGGACATTTTTCCCTTTGTGCCTCTGTTTTAGCAAAACATTGTAGAGATGGGAGTTCTAGCCTTTGAGGAATATGATGAATAAGATTGACCTCTTACTTTAGTGGTACTCTTGGTAGCTTTTAAAACCAAAAGAGTGCTACTGGCTATCATAAAGTGATAAAAATCTTCCATTAGCGCCTCTATAGAAAGAAGTTAATTATTTGAACGGATCCTGCCATTTTTCAGTCTCTTTGCAAATTCCATAATCTTAAAAGAACCAATAACTTGATAACAAAACTTAAACAAATTTGATATTCAAACTTGTGTCTCTGCTTATCTTATGAGGGTCCTGATGACTCTCTCAAAATGATATAAGATTTGCACAAAGAATATGGAAAATGAGATTTTATAAACAGAGAGTCTAATGAATTTAATTAAGTTGCACAATATCAGGCTTATATACAGGTCATTAAAAAAAATGAAACAAGGAAAAATCACACACACACACACAACAAACTCATATCAGTGCAGTGAGCCAAAGATTAAAAAGTTTTTCATGGTGGTACAATTTCTGAGTGTAAATATGGCTTTAGCTTTTTTTTTTTTTTTTTTCCTGCCATATTAGAGTTTTCATTTAATCAAAGTATGGTAATTAATATCTACTAATCATAGTGGATTAATCTGATAACCTGCTTGGATTGCTGAATAGATTCTGATAATTAAAAGACTTTTCTTATCAGAAGATTCATTTTGAATCTGATCTTTTCACAGACATTTGAGCATGGCTGTTACCAAGACATTTCAATAAATCCTTATGAAATATATGAGCAAACTCCACTGCACTTGGTTATAGAAGCTAACCTTGTCTATCAAAGACAGAAGATAAATTTGAAACAAATACATGAAGATAAACCTATGCCTGAAATCAAATTCTACATAAGATTTAGCTCAGCTGCCTTTAGATGTCCACTGTGCATATATGCCTATTTGAGTTTGTTAACTTTTATTGTCAACAGAGAAGAAATTATACGTCTAGGTTATACTGTGTCTGACCAATTTTATACACTGTTTTTGGTGGAGGTTGGCATTATTTTAGAAGTCCTTTTGCCTCTGCTGACTAAAAATGTAGCATGACTAGCTCAATATCACAGCTGTCTATACCGCTCTGCAGTAGCCTATCTCATATTCTAACTGTCTGTTAGCAGCTTGTACTGAAACACAATCTGGAGCATATCAAAAGGAAAAAGTCTAGACCTGTTCTCTGCATGATGGTGAATCAATGCATACCCAGGAAGTGCAGATGGAGTAGACCTATGTCCAGTACCATGTATCTTATCTGATTGATTTATAATATTAAAATGTATGCACTATTAATTTTAAAAAAAAATCTCCTAAATGTTATGAGTACTATTAGAGTTATAATGTAAGTCATCCATTTCTGCAACCTATGTACACCTAGGAGAAAGTAACATAAATATATCATCAACTATTTACACCAAAATTATATTTTAAGTCTAATATGAGTGTTTGATACCTTCTTTTGATGTTTTCTTATTTGCAGTGGGCAAACTGAACTCATGGCATATCTGACACAATGAAAACACTCCTGAACAACTCCTAAAAGTTGTTCATTAAACAAAATGTCATTAAAAAAAGCAAGTCATTAAACCTGTACTTGTGTGGTTGTGTGGCATGAAAATATAGAATTAGAAGGGCTTATGTGGAGATAAAAAAGGAACCTCTTAGAAAAGCAATAAGTACATTTTAATTAGAATGTATACAAGAATAGCAGATCAAATATATTGTGTCATGTGTGCTATACAGAAACTACTGAGGTCTTAAAAAAGTTTCAGTTAATTAAGTTAATCAAGTCAGTGCTTGAACAGACATAGGAGGTACTAGCAAGGACAAAATGAGGGAAATGACCTGCTGTATCTATCTTTACAAGGAGGTTTCTGATAAATTCACACACACACACAATTCACCACTGCCTTAATTGTTCTAATAGTACACTACTAAATTCTATGATTAAAAAAGAGTTTGGAAAAAAAGGAAAAAAAAAAAAAAGTTTAATGAGCTGCTCTAGCAGTACAAGTAATTGCTTTCATTCTTGTTAAAATGAATACATTTTAAATTTTGATGGCTACAGAAGACTCAGGACTGTACTGTCTCAGCTATAAATGCACAGTTAAAGCAGAACTGCAGCTAAAGCTTTTTTGACATCATTGACGGTTCAGACTATTTTATGGTAGGAAAAGAGACATTATTATGGAATTTGCAAGAAAAAAAGAAACGTTCATTCAGCAACTTAGTCTGCAGTTTGCTATAGGTTCGTTTGTTCCTTTAAGTAAAAGTGGATTAGAATAATTTTATTTTTTAAAAGCAATGCATAGTCAGTGATTTTTAATGTAATATATTTACATACTTTTAATGGACTTTTTATCCCTTGTTAAAAGCCATTTCCTTGGCTCTTTAACTCATGTAATGTGGAATTAGCAGAGGAACTTCATAAGACAGTATATGATTATGGTAAACTAATACTTTTTGACATATTTTCCCATTTTGAAACTTTTTACTTCCCTTCCTTGCTTGAAAGCAATAAATAGCATTCCTAGGATGTGGCAACAACAGGAAATTCTAAGGCTCATCAGAACTGGGCAGAAACCATATGCAAGTACATTACAGGAATACAAAATAATCATTAGAATCTGAAGAAATATTTGCAAATACAGGGTGAATTCAATAAAAAAAAAATGTAGTACATTTCAGAATATTCACTTGCATAAAAACATGGCTAGGCAAAAACTGACTTGGTGACTTACTTTATAAAGGGATCAGAGTGGTCATCTGAGTTACTGTGATCATGCATCAATAATGTGATCCTGCTATGAAGCAGTGAAGTAGTCAATAGAATATTGACCATAGAATATTTTTTCTATTTTAATACTGATGTGTTTTCATCTGTGGTACCAAGTCCAGTTTTCTGCGCTGGAAATGTGAGCAAGTTGATCATTTGAGAGATAAAAAAAATAAATGTTTGAGATCTAAATTTCATAACCTATAAGGTCATGACTGAACTGATTGTTGGATTTTAGTTTGAAGACCTTCAGACTCAGAACAGATGATAGGCTTCACAAAATAAATGGCTGCTCCAGAGAAGATTTATCATGTCCATAGTATAGAACAGAAGAGATGGAAATGAATTTCAGCAAGAAAGTTTCCAGTTAGACATCAAGAAAGCATTTGTAACTGTAAAGATAATGAAGTCTTGAAAGAGATTGCCTGAGGAGAGAGTGTGAAATCCATCAGTGGGAGTCTTTAAAAGTATATTAAACAAATATCAGTCAAGAATTATTTTCCCTGTGTCACTGGAATAAAAAATAAGTTTTCTTAAGGTTCCTTCCAGGCCCATTTTCCTAAATCAATATGAACATTTGATTAAGATTACCTGATTGACCTCAAGAAAAGAATTTACCAGATTACAGAAAGGAAGTGTGAAACAGATGGGAAATATGACTTCTCTTTGAGACAGAAATAGAATACATGTTTTAACTAGGTTTAATCTGAGAGCTAAACCTTTGCTGTGATTCAGTGAATATGTAAGTGTGAATTCCTGTGCTTTTTATGGTCGCTATTCTAGCTGTATATATTGTGATGAGGTAATTTTTAATCATAGTACGTTAAGACCATTTGTTAATCCTATTCTTACCATGTATTCATTACCTTTTTTATTAACTGAAATGATCTGGTTTTCAGTTTCCATTCTACTGATTGATATTGTGATTTTTTTTTTTTTAATTGTGAAGTGATACAGGTCTGGTGACATCAAGCAGTCAAGAAAAAAGGTTTATCAAAGCCTAGCATGAGTTCTCTCTTGGCAAGTGACCTAGATAACAACATCTGTTAAAATCCACCATGTTAAGCAGTAACCAGGGAATTGCAAAGACACACAGGAAAACCAGTCAACTTGAAAACAGGGGT
>JAWLRI010000820.1:3917-14772 GCA_034781795.1 Crypturellus tataupa | reverse complement strand
CCTGTGGGTGCCTGGCACCGGGCAGGACTTCCTGGGACTGGGTTTGGGGTCTCAGGGTGCTCCTGTGGGTGCCTGGTGCCAGGCTGGTTCCTCTGGGACTGGGTTTGGGGTCCCAGGTTGCTCCTGTGGGTGCCTGGCATCTTGCAGGACCCCTTGGACCTGGATTTAGGGTCGCAACTTGCTCCTCTGGGTCACTGGCACCAGGCTGGACCCTTTGGACTGGTTTTGGGGTCCCGGGGTGCTCCTGGGGGTGTCTGGCATCTGGCAGGGCCCTTTGGACCTGGACTTGGGGGTGCTGCATCCACCAGGACTGCTCCTGTGGGTGTCTGGCACCAGGCCGGATGCTCTGGGACTGGGATGGGGTCCCAGCTTGCTCCCATGGGTGCCTGGCACCAGGCTGGACCCTCTGGCCTGGGTTTGTGGGTCCTGCATCCCCCAGGGCTGCTCTTGTGGGTGCTCAGCACCGGGCTGGACCCCCTGGGACTGGATTTAGGGTCTCAGATTGCTCCTGTGGATGCCCAGGATGCTTTGGACTTGGTCTTGGGGATCCCAGGTTGCTTCCTTGGGTGCCTGGCACCAGGCTGGATGCTCTGGGGCTGGGTTGGGGGTCCCGGGGTGCTCCTGTGGGTGTCTGGCCTCTGGCACAACCCCTTGGACCTGGATTTAGGGTTCCAACTTGCTCCTGTGGGTGCCTGGCACCGGGCAGGACTTCCTGGGACTGGGTTTGGGGTCTCAGGGTGCTCCTGTGGGTGCCTGGTACCAGGCTGGACCCTCTGGGACTGGCTTGGGGGTCCCGGGGTGCTCCTGTGGGTGCTTGGCGCCAGGCAGGATGCTCTGGGGCTAGGATGGGGGTCCCAGGTTGCTCCTGGGGGTGCCTGGCATCTGGCAGGATGCCTTGGATCTGGATTTAGGGTCCCAACTTACTCCTGTGGGTGCCGGCCACCAGGCAGGACCTTCCTGGACAGGGCTTGGGGGTCCTGCATCCCCCAGGGCTGCTCCTGTGGGTACCTGGCACCGGGCTGGACCCCCAGGAACTGGATATAGGGTCTCAGGTTGCTCCTGTGGATGCCCAACACCGAGCAGGACCCTTTGGATCTGGTCTGGGGAGTCCCAGGTTGCTCCCTTGGGTGCTGGGTGCCAGGCAGGACCCTTTGGACCTGGGCCTGGTGGTCCCTAGTTGCTCCTGTGGGTGCCTGGTAACTGGCAGGACCTTCTGGGCCTGGGCTTGGGGGTCCCTCATCACCTGGGGCTGCTCCCATGGGTGCCCAGTACAAGCAGCCCCCACCCCAGGCCTGGCCTTGGGGGTCCTGGGTCCCTCCTATGGGTGCCTGGCACCAGGCTGGACTCTCTAGGCCTGGGACTGGGGGTTCCAGGCTGCTCCCTTGGGTGCTGGGTGGCAGGCAGGACCCTCTGGACCTGGATTTAGGGTCCCAGGTTGCTCCCTTGGGTGCCTGGTGCCCCCCAGTCCCCTCTGGGTTTGGTCTTGGGGGTCCCGCATCCCCAGGGCTCCATCATTCGTCTGTAGGATCCCCCCTGGCTCCCCATCCGTTCCCTCGCCGCGTCCCATGCTGCCGCGTTCCCAACGAAGGCAAAAAGAATCCGGCCTCGGAGCGGTGGGGTTTTCCCTCGGCTTTCCCACTTATCCTGCTTTTTGTTTTTGAAGGAGAGGGGGCGGAGAGCGCTGCGGAGGAGCCCCCGGACGGCACGGTGAGGGCTAGGGGCAGCGCGAGCCGGCGCTCCGAGCGCTCCCGCTTTTCTTTCCCCGTTTGGCTTAAAATGCCAATTAATTAAAAGGAGCATCTTGCTACTGATTCTTGGGATAGTGTGGCTTAAATCCCTGCTTCTTCCTGGAATTCTGTGTCCTTCGGGTTTCACACGGTAGAGAAGCAACTGTCCCGATTTTGGCTGCGGTTGGCCTGCAAAATTTGGTGTTTTGTCACGTGTAAAGCGGATTTTCAGGAGAAAAGCGGCGTTTTTAGGGCATCCTGGAAGTGAGGTCTTGGATTTGGACCGGAGGGATTGTTTAAGCAACTCCCTTTTCCTGGTGGTTCATGAGCTGTCGGCAGGGAGGTGATTTTCCCCCTTGGCATTTGGGAAAATGGGGAAAAAGAAGAGGTTGATGCTACTAAAACAGTGGAAATGGTCCCAAAATTGCCCACGGGAAGCAGCGAAGAGCAGCAGCGCTCCCAGGATCCGACATTCCCGGATAGCAGGATCTTGGCCACAGGGATTTGTTGGAGTGAGATGTGTTGGATTCACTGGATTTTCTGAATAACAATTTTAAGCCAAGACCTAAAGTTCCACCAAACCTTGGAAATGAGCTGGAAAGGAAAAGCCAAATCCAGAGAATGTTGGGATGCGCCGTGTGCCACCGGTTCCGGAGCTCTCCCAACTATCCAAGTGGTTTCAGCCAAACTTTGGTTTCTCCCCACTCAACTGGAGTGGTTTTTTGGGGAAAAAACTTGATTTTTCTGGATGAAGTCTCCAGATTGGGTGTGGGTGAGAATCCGGCTGTGTTTTGGGAAGCGGGATTCGTCTTCCGATGCCGTAAAGGTGGAAAACGGCCAGTGGCACCTGGTCCCACTTGGAGGGAGAAACTTCCTCCCCTTTTGGCAATGGGACCAGCGACCAAATCCTCTGGGAAGTGCTCGTGCATCCTGGATACGGCAGGGGCTTTGGATGGGGCGCACTCGGCTCCGGCGTTTCTCTTGGAAGCAACTGACACGGATCCCTCTGAGCCGGAGGCTTGGAAAAGAGGAACCAGAGCAGGAAAAGCTTTAGCGGGACCCTTGGTGCTCCGGGAGGGCCATTCCCAAGCCAAACGCTCCCCTTTTCCCTCCTCCATCGCTGGAAAAAGGGGAATAAAAGCGGCATCACTCTAGGCAGTCACCTCCTATGTTTCCCCCTTACACTTTGCATTGCTCCTTCTTAACTTTTGACAATTAAGTGCCATTTCGGCAGATTTTCCCAGCAAAAAAACAGGGAATTTAGAGCCTACAGGGAACACCAAATTCCCATCCCCTCCATAACCCGCGTTATTCCCATATTTCTACTTTTTGCACCCAAAACAGCGGGGTTTAACCACCCCGCCTCTTAGCCGCTTGATTTTTTTTTTTCCCCTCTCCGGGTGTTTTTTTCCCAAAAAAAAAAGCGGCCGCTTCGGAGCAGGGGAGGGAAGCGGCGCGTGGAGGAGCCGCCCGCTTGCGGGGCCTTATTGATTTGCCCTCTTTTAAATTTCAGCAGCTCCGCAAGAGCCAGAGTGAGTTAGTAAGGAAGGCCAAAATATGTAAGTAACCCCCCGTTCCCCCTAGCCAAATAGCTTAGGTTTTATTTTTTGGCTTTCTCGCCGAGAGATAAGGACGAGTTGGACTGGCTCTGCTTTCGGGGCCCCTCTTTTTCCCCCCCGCCTTCCACTTTTCCTTGTTTTTTTTCCCTCCCCCCCCATCCTGCTTTTCCCCTCTTCCAAGCTGCTTTCTCCTCCTTGGCAGTAGGTGCAGCGGTTTCTTGGCTGGTTGCTCATTTTGGGGATCTGTCGGGTGTTTAATTTCCCCCCTCCACTCTCGTTTTTATTTCATTATCTCCTTTGATTTAATTCCTCTCCGAGACGAAACGAACGTGGGGGCTTTCAGAAGCGGGCGAGCGGATCCCCCCCATCCCGCTTCCCATCGGCACGGGCCAAAAGAGGCCGGTTTGGGGGAGCTTGCAGCATTCCCCTGGGCACAGGTATCCTAAAATATCCCTTTTTTTTTTCCCTTTTCCAGACGCTGCGGCGGTGCTACAGCCGGGTGAAGGAGCACGGCGTGGGCAAGCGGAAAAGCAGCTACACGTTCGAGCAGCTCGAGCAGGTTTTCGGCCAGGGCGGATGGGATTCCCAGCCCTGCCAGCCCGTCCTCATCAACAGCAGCGGCCTCTACCAGGAACTCGAGTCCGACGGCAGCACCATGGAGGAGTATTCCCAGGAGGATTGGGGCAACCACAGCCAGGAGCTGCACTGCTACCAGACGGGCGAGCAGGAGCTGGGTACGGATGCGCCGGCGGGATGCTCGCGCTCCCCGTTTCGCTCCGTGGTTCTGCGTCCCGGTTTGGCTGGAGCTGATGGGATGAGTGGTGGATGGAGATGGGGAGAAAGGGGTAAAGGTTGGCAGTTTGGTCTGGATGCGATGGGCTTGGCTTGAGAGATATGGATAGGAATGGGGAGAATCCCCAGTTGGGTCTGGGTCTAATCTGCTTGGCTTGGGATAAATGGATAGGAATGGGGGAAATCCCCAGTTGGATCGGGTCCAATGTGCTTGGATTGGGAGAAATGAATAAAAATGGGGAGAATCCCCAGTTGGGTCTGGATCCAATGTACTTGGATTGGGAGAAATGGATAAAAATAGGGAGAATCCCCAATGTGGTCCGGATCCAACACCCTTGGCTTGGGAGAAGTAGATAGAAATGGGCAGAATCCCCAGTTGAGTCCAGATTCAGCATGCTTGGGTTGGGAGAAATTGATAGAAATAGGGAGGAAGAAGGAAAACTTGTCAGCTCGGTCTGGATCCAGTGTGCTTTGCTTGGGAGAAATGGATAGGAATGGGGAAAATCCTCAGTTGGGTCTGGATCTGAGGTGCTTGAATTGGGAGAAAAGGATAGAAATAGGGAGGAAGAAGGAAAATTCCCCAGTTGACTCTGGATCCGATGCACTTGGATTTGGAGAAATGGATAAAGGTGAGGAGAATCCCCAGTGTCGTCCGGATCCAACATGCTTGGCTTGGGAGAAATGGATAGAATATGGGGAGGAATGGGGGAAATGCCCTTGTTTGGTCTGGATCCAATGCATTTGGATTGGGAGAAATGGATAGAATAGGGAGAGAGAAAATTCCTCAGTTTGGCCCAGATCCAACATGCTTGGATTGGGAGAAATGGATAGAATTGGGTGGGAAGAGGGAGAATTCCCAGTTGGGTCCAGATCCAATGTACTTGGATTGGGAGAAATGGATAAAAGTGAGGAGAAACCTTAGTGTGGTCCAGATCTAACATCCTTGGCTTGGGAGAGATGGATAGAAATGGGGAGGAAGAGGGAAAACTCCCCAGATGGCTCTGGACACGCTGCACTTGGCTTGGGAGAAATGGATAGGAATTGGGAGAATCCCCGGTTGGATCTGGATCTGATGCACTTGGCTTGGGAGAAATGGATAGAAATGGGGAAAATTCCCCAATTGAGTCCAGGTTCAGCATGCTTGTGTTGGGAGAAATGGATAGGAATAGGGAGGAAGAGGGAAAACTTGTCAGTTCGGTCTGGATCCGATGTGCTTTGCTTGGGAGAAATGGATAGGAATGGGGAGAATCCCCAACTGGGTCTGGATCCAGCGTGCTTGGATTGGGAGAAATGGATAGAATTGAGGAGGAATGGGGAAAACTCCCCAGTTTGATCTGGATCCAATACACTTGGATTGAGAAAAATGGATAGAAATGGGGAGAATTCCCAATTAGATCCGGATCCAATGTACTTGGATTGGGAGAAATGGTTGGAAGTGAGGAGAACCCCCGGTGTGGTCCAAATCTAACACCCTTGGCTTGGGAGAAATGGGTAGAAATAGGGGGAGAGAGAATTCCTTAGTTTGGTCTGGATCCGGCATGCTTGGATTGGGAGAAATGGATAGAAATAGGGAGGAAGAGGGAAAACTCGCCGGTTGGGTCTGGATCTGATGCACTTGGACTTGGAGAAATGGATAGAACCCATGATGTGGTCTGGATCCGACACACATGACTTGGGAGAGATGGGGAAAATTCCCCAGTTGAGTCCGAATCCAGCATGCTTGGATTGGGAGAAATGGATAGAAATAGGGAGAGGGAGAATTCCACAGTTTGGTCCAGATCCAACGTGCTTGGCTTGGGAGAAATGGGTAGAAGCGAGGAGGATCCTCAGTGTGGTCTGGATCTGACACACTTGGCTTGGGAGATATGGATAGGAATGGGGAGAATCCCTAGTTGGGTCTGGATCCAATGTGCTTGGATTGGGAGAAATGGATAGAAATAGGGAGGAAGAGGGAAAACTCTCCAGGTTGGTCTGGATCCGATGCACTTGGATTTGGAGAAATGGATAGAAGTGAAGAGGGTCCCCAGTGTGGTACGGATCTGACATGCTTGGCTTGGGAGAAATGGATAGAATTGGGGAGGAATGGGGGAAATGCCCTTGTTTGGTCTGGATCCAATGCATTTGGATTGGGAGAAATGGATAAAATAGGGAGAGAGAGAAAATTCCTCAGTTAGATCCAGATCCAACATGCTTCGATTGGGAGAAATGGATAGAAATGGGGAGGATTCCTAGTTAGGTCCGGATCCAATGTACTTGGATTGGGAGAAATGGATAGAAGTGAGGAGGATCCCCAGTTGGGTCCGGATCCGACATGCTTGGCTTAGGAGAAATGGATAGAAATGGGGAAAATTCTCCAGTTGAGTCCGGATCCAGCATGCTTGGATTGGGAGAAATTGATAGAATTGGGGAGGAAGGAGGAAAGCTCCTCAGTTTGGTCTGGATCCGATATGCTTGGCTTGGGAGAAATGGATAGGAATGGGGATAATCCCCAGTTGGGTCTGGATCTGACGTGCTTGGGTTGGGAGAAATGGATAGAAAAAGAGAGAGGGAGAATTCCTTAGTTTGGTCCAGATCCAACATGCTTGGTTTGGGAGAAATGGATAGAAATGGGGAGGAAGAGGGAAAACTCACCAGTTCGGTCTGGATCCGATGCACTTGGATTGGGCGATATGGATAGAAATGGGGAGAATTCTCAGTTGAGTCCAGATCCAGCATGCTTGGATTGGGAGAAACAGATAGAATTGGGGAGGAAGGGGGAAAACTCCTCAGTTGGGTCTGGATGTGATAGACTTGGATTGGGAGAAATGGATAGAAATGGGGAGAAAGGGGGAAAATTCCCCACTTTGGTCCAGATCTGCTACGCTTGGATGTTGAATAACAGATAGAAATGGGGAGAAAGACGGAATATTGCCCATTGCATCCAAAAATCTTGGGATTTTTTCCCTTTTTCTCCCCATTTTTATCTGATGTTCAGCATCCAAGCGTGTTAAATCTGGACCAAAACGGGGATTTTTCCACCTTTTTCCTGATTTCCATACAAGTACATTAGATCCCAACTGAAAGAGGGAGTTTTCCCCCCTTTCTCCCTATTTCTACCTGCTGTTTGGTCCGGATCCAGGATCCATGGATGCTGAACACCAGGTGGAAAGGGGGAAAAATTCCCCAGTTCCATCTGAATTTAAGATACTTGGATGCTGAATAACAGATAGAAACAGGGAGAAAGGTGGAAAATAACCCTGTTTGGTCTGGATCCAACATAGGAATTTTTCCCTTTTTGCCCTTTTCTATCCAGTGTTCAGCATCCAAATGGGTTAGATCCGGACTGTACTAAGGATTTTTCCAACCTTCCCCTTATTCTATCTGAACCCAACACGCTTGGATAGAAACTGGGGAATTTTCTCCCTTATTCCGCACTTCTCTCCGGAGTTCAGCATCCAGGTGTGTTCAATCTGGACCAAAGTAGGGAATTTTCCCCTTTTCTCCCTATTTCTATCCATTATTCCGCATCCAAGCGGGCTGCATCCAGCCCAGATTGGGAAGTTTCCTCCCTTTCCACCTCTTTCTATCCAGTTTTCGGCATCCAAGCGGGTTGGATCCGGACTTTTCCCCATCATTTAGCACATAACGACATGTCCCGTGTTTTCCCTTCCAGACGAGATGCCCACCACGAAGCGGACACTGAAGATAAAGCAGGAATCTTCGGAAGACTCGCAGTAAGTCCTTCGGGAATGCTTTATCCCCCCACCGTGCTTCCCTAGGGATGTTGTATGGGAGAGGAGGAGACACGACGCTCCGGATTATAGTTCAAATGGCAAAAAATTCCCGGTGCTAAAGCCCTCTGCTTGGTTTTGGGGGCAATTCCCTTGGGCTTCGCGTCATTCCAATGCAACCGCATCCCATAACCTGCCCTTGGGCTGGATGAGCTCGCTGGCTCCCACTTTTCCAGAGGTTTTTCCAACCTGTTATCTGCCTCCTGTTACTTTGCTCCGTTCTGGGTGCCCCTTGGCACCTCGGTCCCTTGCACGTGTTTGGGGAGAGCCATTTGCACCAGGGAATTTTATATATTTTTATTAAAATTGCAAATCCTGGACTTTATGGAATTGCGGTGCCCATTTGGCTTCTCCCTCCTGGGGGGTGTTTACCCTAAAGCAAAATGATGGATGCAAAAAAATGGGTGCAAAAAAAGGGTGTTTTCCCCCTTGGGAGTTATCCCAGCTCATCCTTCTCTCCATTGCAATTCCCACCAGGAAGCGGGACGTGATGCAGAACATCGTGCAGATCCTGGAGTCGGTGCAGCTCAAGTGGGAGCTTTTCCAGAGCTGGACGGACTTCTCCCGGCTCCACCTTTCCAACAAACTGGCCATTTTCGGCATCGGCTACAACACGCGCTGGAAGGAGGACATCCGCTACCACTACGCCGAGATCAGCTCCCAGGTGCCGCTGGGCAAACGGCTCCGGGAATATTTCAACTCGGAAAAACCCGAGGGCCGCGTCATCATGACGCGGGTGCAGAAAATGAACTGGAAAAACGTTTACTACAAATTCCTGGAGATCACCATCAGCGAGGCGCGCTGCCTGGAGCTGCACATGGAGATCGACTGGATCCCCATCGCCCATTCCAAACCCACCGGCAGCAACGTGGTGCAGTATTTGCTTCCCGGCGGCATTCCCAAAAGTCCCGGCTTGTACGCCATCGGCTACGAAGAGTGTCCGCCCAAAGCGCCCTCTCTGGAGGCACCCGCCGAGGGAGACTCCGCAAGGGAATCTCCACGGATCATCTACTGTTACTTGGGAATCGCCGAGATGCGGACGCTGCAGCAGTGCCTCTTCCTGCACTTCCAAGCCAACGGGAAAAGCTTGGGCAAGGAATGGGGCGGCATCAACGGCTTCTTGTCGCAGAACTGCCTCGTGGAGCCCGGCGTCTCGCCCAAATCCGTCTACATCAAATTCGTGGAAGTGGAGAGGGATTTTCTCTCGGCCGGCTCGCTGGTCGAGTGCCTGGAAAAAGCCATCGGCTATCCCTTAAAATTCAACAACTGACCCGCTTCCCGACGGGGCTTTTTTCCGGATGTTTTCCAGGAGACTTTACGGCGGGGGGAAAAATAAACACCCGCTCGGCTATCGCCTCCAAGCAACGGGATGCTCCGAGCCGGCATCCCGGCGCTTTTCCGTACCGGCTCCTCGGTACATTCCACATAGGACAGTGCTATTTTTTTTTTTTTTTTTTTTTTTTTGCGTTTCATACGGGAGAGAAGGAAAAAAACTGCCTTTTTTTGGGTGTTTTTCCTTTGTTTCCTCCCCTCCCACCACGTTGCGTTTTCACCCGTCCGTGTCTCAAAAAAAAGTGTTATTTCCACCCCCCCAAAAAAAATAAGGAAAAAAAATTAAGCAATAGGTGGCGGCCGGATGGATCCCGGCTCGGATGCGAACGACGCCGGATCCCCTCGCTGCCCAGTGTATGTGTGTGTATATATTATATATATTATATATATATAATTTTAGGTTTCCGTTTTGTTCTCCCTGTATCCTGCTCTCCTCCTCGTATAGCGTCGCCATATCCACGTTTTTTTTTTAATTTTATTATTATATTATTATTTTTTAACGAAAAAACCTTAAAATTCCTGGCCTTTTTATTATTATTTTATTATTATTATTATTTTCCCTCGCGCCATTTGCCTTTTAACCCCTTATATATATATATATATATTTCTTTTTCCACGCGGGATTTTTTGTACGGATACAATCGAAGCTGTGAGAAGGTGGGATGGAAGCAGGGGAGGGATTTTAATGGGAGGGTCGGGGGGGAAAAAATCACATTTAATCCCATCGTTATTCCGAGCGCTCCGCTCGTTTTCGCGCTGGCGTTTTGGGGGATTTTCCAAGGTTTTTCCATATTTTATTTTCCATTTTTTCCCCCCCAAAACCACCTCATCGAGCCGTGGAAGTTGTGACATGCGCTGAATGTGTCGGTCCTAATAAAATGGAGCAAACGCGCGCGGCGCTGTCGTGTCTCCGGGGGGGAATCTTGGCGCGAACGAGAGGGTAGCGCCGGGATTAACCCGCATAATCCCCTGCCTCGGTTTTAGGGATTTCCTCCTTTTTAGGGATTTATTTCGGGCTCTTCCCCGCCGGACTCATTTGATTAAAGCCCCCGGGAGCGCCGCTCCGGAGCCGATTAAGCCGATACGGGCGCCGGAGCCAGGAAATATCCCGATTTCCCAGGGCTCACCCGGGCTGGCTCTCCCTGGGGAATATCGGCTTATGGAGGCGTTTAATAGCATTAAAGGAGCCGGTATCATACGGTTATATATTAGATTAATATTAGATTAATATTAGGTTAATATTAGTCTGATTGCCTTAATTACTCTATATATTTACTATCAATTTATATCTAACACCAGCAGCACGTTAATTGTTACACCGATTACCTTTAATTATAGTGAAGCTTCATTAGTTAAATCATTTAGATTTTTAATTATTCTACCTGTGGCTGCTCTTTATATTTATCTTCTATTCGTTATTATCTTTATTAATTCTTATTTATTACCTATTTATATTTATTCTTTTTTTTATTGGTGGTAGATTTTATTATATTTTTTCGTTTAATTTTAAAAATTAATTTAATTTTAACTTTTACTTATTTAAAATTATATTTATTTTACTCATTAGTCTTATTTAGCTTTTTTGACTTGTTCCCCCCGCTTTTTTGACTTGTTCCCCCCGCTTTTTTGACTTGTTCCCCCCGCTTTTTTGACTTGTTCCCCCCGCTTTTTTGAC
>JAWLRI010000818.1:2948601-3034132 GCA_034781795.1 Crypturellus tataupa | reverse complement strand
TAGAAGGCTATCAGGTTAGTCAAGCATGATTTCCCTTTTGTGAATCCATGCTGACTAGTCCTGAGCACCTTCTTGTCATTATTTCTTGCAATTATTTCATGTTCCTAATTACATCTTCTTTCAGATTAACTTACACTATGGGAACCAACTCTTTATTTTTTATTTCATTCAACAAATCTGTTTCTTGTTTTTCCTGACTTCTAGACATTGCACATACATTCTTCATAAGCTGTTTAAGATGCCCTATGTCTACCCTTGAAACAGTCCTTCCTTTGCTAATACTGGCACTTGTTCCACCAAATCCCAGATGCCAATTAATACTTAGTTTTAAATGACTTATATGTTCCTTATGTTTTCCCATGACCCTACATATAAACATCTCAGATGCTCATCAGACTTCTACATTATCTTCATCTTTCAATTTTCTACCCCAGATCTTTCATTTGATTCTCCTCATGTTTTTTTCCTTTCACCTGTAAGCTTCTGTCACTAGCTCATTTCAGTCTGGCATTAAAATATTTAACCACTAGAGGATAATGTGCACAAGCACACTTACAATCATATCCATACATTAAAAATGACATCGTTGTTTCTGGTTAATAGTATGTAGATACATCTGAATGAGATGATTCATCTGTGAGCAGATCATAGCAGTATACTGTGGTACAAGCTCTGCAGATGTGGGATATTGTCCTCTAAACACTATTTCAGAATCAGGATTCTTTGTGACGGATTTTAGTCATATTTGATTGAGAAAGGTGAAACATGATGATTTAAAAACAGCTGTCCTGTTAAGAAATATCTATATAAAATTATACTCTCTAGTGATCTAAAATATAGACAATATTGTGATAAACATTACTTAAAAAATCTTTTCCTAACTGAATCCAAGTAGGACTTTCAGCCAAAAAGAAACTCACTTCCTTATAGAAATCTGTTAATTTTTTCCTTTTTTTAATATAAACCAACATTGGCAGAAACCTTGTTTTTGTAACTCATGAGATTTTTACCAGCGGATATACCCAATTTTTGATTATAATGTGGTGTAACAAACATTCTGCAAATCAAAGCAAACAACCACTGGGAGTTCTCAGGCTTGTTATTATCTTAGCTCTAGCAAATACAAACTCCAGGCTGCACTTTTGGTCAGCTATAAAATGACTACAGATGTGAACTACATTTCGTCAGCGCTCTGTTTATCAGCTTGTCATATTTCTTCAAGGAAACCCCTGGAGAGGGGATTACAGAGGTTTATCTCCTTCAGAATGAAAGTTCATGGATTCTCTTATCAGTGGAAGTGAAATTTCTTGCATGAGGGAATGCCGCATCCAGAGTCTGCAGTGCAAACTCCTTCCAGGTCGGAGCCTGGGAAACAAGCATTCACAAGGCACTTGCCAGACCCCTCTGCCTTGATCTCTGCTAGCTTGTCCTCTTGATGTGGCTCAGGGGATCGCAGCTGAGGCTGCACCTATTTCAGAGGAGGCTGAAATATACCCGCTTTCACATGGCTCTTGCTACTTCTCCTTCTGCCTTGGCACCCTTCCCTCAGCCTTAAAGTGCTGCAAAATCTGGGTTCTTGCCACAGAAGCTGGTACTTCTTTCTCAGACCAACACCAAGAATGTCAGTCTGGTTGGAGCAGTGCAGCCCTTCTTTATTCGTAGAGCTGCTAATTTTAAGTCGACCTTCTCAGTGCTCTGCCCTAGCTTGCAAAAGGATGCTTGAGGACTCACTTTTACACACTGATTGGTTTTGCATGAAGTCCTTTGGACCACATGTGGTGCTTCATGGTTTAGTCCCACTGTATCTGGGGTCTTCCAGTGGTGGTAACCTGAGATCATGAGGCCACCATCCAGTGTCCTGGTTCCAGTGGGTGATTCTGCACCCTGCCGTGCCATGTCTCCTAAGGCACGTCCCCTTCCCAGTGTCTGCTGCTGCTGCCCTGTGCCCATGGCCTCAGCACACTCCTTCCTGTCCCTGCATGTACCTCATTGCCCTGGGAGCTGCTGATATTCATGTACATACATGAATAATAAACACGGATAGTGAGGAAGGAGAAAGGAAACTGCAAAGTAATTTTAAATGGACTTACTTAAAGTTCTTTTTATTATTCCTTTTCAATCCTGCTTCAAAACTAGAGCCCAGAGAGCTATTTGCTTTCACGAACCTGAAATTCATTTTGCATCTTATGGATTGCTATTTGGCTTAACTAATGATATCAGTCCATTTCTATTATTTCTTCTTTGCTTAAATTACTTTATATCTCTGGTAATATGAATACTCATCTGCTAATCAATACACCAGAGATATTCCTATTGATTTTCTCTGCCTTTTTCAAACGATTTCTCTTCTAGTGCATATCAATTGCTGCTATCTAAGTTGATTCAATGACTGCTTTTATGTGCAGTGAAACAATTCTTTACTGAAAAAAAAGAAAAAAAAAGTTTTGCTTCTTATAATATTTGCTAGGTACATAGATTTGCAGTGTGTTCCTGAGAGAATTGCCTCAGTAGCGCTGTAAGGCGTATGTGTCAAGGCATATGTGGTCACTGGAGACTTCTTTGCAATGTCCTATTACTCTGCTTCTGCTGCTCTCTGTATAATGTAGCCTTTGGTGATGGCTTTGCTAGCTTGGTGGTTATGCTAGCATGCCATTATGGACCATATAAGATAGTAAGAAATATGGTTTTAGTAGTGGGGAAATTGACTTTTAGTTAGATAAATTACTTTTGGAATATTAAAATAATTTGCCTAGAAGGGCTGACATCTTGCAAGGAGGGGAGGTTGGACCTGAATGACTTGCTTGTGGGTCATGTTCCCACTCAGGCACTAATTCAAAGGCCTTCAAGCACTATGGTGCTGTGCAGGGTGGAGCAGCGTTTGACTATTAGTGACAGGCTGCTATTAGGGGAGCAGATCAGAAAACCTAAAGAGAAGAAATGAAAAAAAACATAACTAATCATATCTAAACTGTTCTTATGTTTCCCCTTGCCTTTTTTTTTTTCTTTTTTTACCTCCTGGAGGCATAGTGAGACATAGATTTGCCCTCAATAGGTTCCTGCCTGTCTATGACACAAAAGCAATTAATACAAAAATTCATATAAAAAGAGAAACCTTTGCTCTGAAAAGCAGAGTGATCTGAGCAAGCAAATTTGTTTTTTGAACACAGAACTGTTCTTAAGGTGAGTTTCCTCTTTTTTTGTTTCATAGTAGCTCCGTTTCAATGGGATGTTAGAGCTTTAATTTGCCGTATGAGACTCCTGTTGCAGTCAAAGTGAGCAGTGGAAGAGATGTCAGCTCACCTGTTCCCCTTGCACATCCCCACTAAGAGAGGTGTTTCCTAATGCTGTATTCTGTTAGCGCAGCTAAGAATTCAGAAACCACTGGCTACTATAGCTTCTTCAAAAAAACTTTTTTGGAGGGCAGTGGAGGACAATTAGATATGCTCTTATTCTCCTTCCTATTTCTGAAGTTCAGCTGTTTCATTTTCTTAAATTCCCCTTTGTGGCCTCGAAGCCTTGGAATTTTCCAGGTTTGGAGATTCCTGCATGCAGCTCCTGAGACTATTAGTGAAACATTTAATAATTCAAGGGCTGGTAAAAGGATGTATGTCTTTAGGTGCTTCACTCACTCTGTTAAAAAAACAAACATCAGATGTTACGTATCACCAACCAAAATGCACATCTGGGTTTTGGGAATTCTATGCCTGTACTAAAGCCATTTCACTGATATCTGTATTATTAATCAGATTAAGTTTATAAACTCTATAGATGCATCACGCAACACTAGTGAGAGACTTGCAGCCATCCTTTTGCTTCACTTTGAGTCTGTCTGCTTGTTTACATTGCCTTATATACTCCACTTCTTGCTACAATATTTTCTGCTGTCCAGCTCTTTGATGTCCATACAGATACCAGCCGATATGCAAAAGATCATAATTAAGGCCTGAATTGTAGCATTTTCATTAATCTTTTTCTTCATCTTTGAAAATATGCCCTGATCTGGTGAAGCATCAGGCAATGCTTAATGCCGCCATCAGGTGGGGAAGCAAATTTCCCTGAGAGATACAGCCCCTAAGCATAGAAGGAAGCTAGCTCTGATGCATCATTTGGGAACTCAACCGCTAGTACAGCAGAGCAAAGCCGAGGCTGATATGTTGAAGGTTTTAACTTGGCCCAGGAAAGCTATGTTAAAATTGCTATGTAATTTTTTTCTATATGAAAATATGTATGAAAATATTCCCTTTAAAAGTTATCAGAATGTTTCAGAAAGTCTGCAACTCTCTCTCAAGTTTTCAAAACAATGTGTTTTTTTTTGAAATACAAGAAGTCTGGAGAACTTCATAAGCCCCCAAAGACTTGCCAGCCAGAAAACTCTTGGCAGTTTTCCTACTTTTTCACTGTTCCTAAAGCAAATACATGTAGAACTTAGGAGTTTTTTTACTGATTAGTCATCATGCTACTTTTGTTCATTGCCAGTTAAGTTCAGTACTGAAATTACTGGTATTACAGCAGGGATTAGATTGTACTGATTTCTAATGCAATGTGATGGTACCGGCTAAAATAAAGGCTTCACTAGGAGTATATCACTGTCATTCTCATAAATAAAAGCATGCTGGGTATAGCAGCAATAACAAGGGACATGATCAAATCGGCAGAGCTGAAAATATTATAATGTGCATAATCAATATAGAAATGATGTAATTGCTCTTTATATTTCTATTAAAGTGACATAGATGCCATGACAATATTTTAGTAGCTCTTTTCCACTTTATTATTCCCACAATACAATTCTGATTTATCCTACTAAATGAAAATGAGACTGGGAAGCCTAAGAGGAACATTCATAGAAGTTTGTGCAACATGTGTGAAAATCACATCAGAAGCATGGGGAATTGAGAACTGCTGGAACATAAATATTTATTTATGTCTTCTGGATTGCAAATCACAGGGAGTTCTTGTTTAAAGTTAAATGACAGTCCAATTTCACCTTTTTGAGCCTGGGTATTGAGACGACTCAAAGGCCAGACCCTATTACACATTCAAATAAATACATATATTTTACCTGTAAGACCCACTGCAGTACTTTTTGGGTTATAGACATGTTAGGTGGTTGTAAAAATCCACATTTGAGAAATAAAGGATAACGCTTTCATGAAACCCTACTTGATCCACTGGAAAGACTTTTAGTTCTGGTGCAGTGCAGACCTAACCGTGACCGTGTACTGTTTTACATCAAAGCCATGGGTTTAAGAGTAATGGCTCATGCTTTGTGGCAGATACAGTTTGGGGGGGTTATCATAATAGCAGGTGCCAATGCTTTTAGGAATAAGTACTGGTTAAGATAAATTTATATAATCTAGAACCTTTCTAACGTAAAAAAAAAAAAAAAAAGATTAAATGAAGTTACATGAATTTTTATTTCACTGAAATTCCTTCTGGCTCTTGGGGCCGAGTTTTCTGAACACAAGCATTTTGTCAAAGCTGAAAAGTTTCAGTTTTCAAAGTGAAACAACTGCCAGCAAAAATTTCAGAAAGAATATTTCATTCAAGCTGAAACAATGTTTGTTTGTGGAAAAAAAATACTGTTTAGGTACATTCCAGGCAAAATCTCTCTGTCTTTCCTCCTGCCTTTAGTTGGAACTACCAAAGAAACAAACACATAGAGTATTCAAATGGTTCAGAGTTCTTGGATGGCAAAGAAATAACAGTCATTGAAGAGCTTTCTAAGGGATCAGAGAAAGGCACAATGGGAACCTAAGCATGGAAATCAAAGCCAAAGAAAATCAAACAGAAGTACAACACAAATGTTTAATAGTGAGGCTGATTTCTGCTGGAACCAGCTACAGAGAGAAGTGGTAGACTCAAGAGTGTAAGCCTTCCAGCAATACACTTAAGCCAAATATCAGCCACTGAGCTCCACACAGGAGTAGCTGGAAAGAAATTTTACGGATTATGGCATACAAGAGATCTGACTGTGTGACCTAATGACCCCTTTCTGTCCCTGAGACATATTAAAGATGTGCCCCCCAGCCCACGAAAGTGAATCTCAAAAATGAGAGAAAAAAAAATTGGTGTGATCTTTTGATGGATGATTTTTGTGAAGTTATAGCGAAGCTCTAAAGAAAGGAGTGCTCATTCAGAGTTTATAAATAACTCTCTTGCTGAGACTGAAACAATGACTCTGTGTATACTGTTGGCAGTGCAAACCCAACGCAATCTTTTTGAGAGAATGAACTATTCCTGCAATGTTTGCCAGCTGGAGAAGATTTATTCTCCTTTTCTAAGTGTTTGCCTTGTGCTTAATTCAAAATATATCTTTAGTTCATCTTCTTTACGAAGAGCCCTTTTGTTTACAGTAGCTGTTAACTTGCGATAATAGCAGGGGCTGTAGACAATACTACATTGTTTTACATAGTCTGATGTTATCAGGCAGAACCAGACTTTATTGACGATGCAGTAACCACCAGTATGGCAGTTCACGCATGAAAAATAAAACAAAGGGAGATAAATCTGTGATTTAGAAACAAAGAATAAGTTGTATTTTCACGGAAACAAAAATATCTGCATATTATCATTCCCATTATAGTATGGACTGCAATAGGAAGCTCTTGTTTTGCTTAACACTAGACAAATAGAGGAGATGTATGGTATCAAGGAGGGGCAAGGAAAGAGAAGCCGAAAACTGTGGTGGATCAACTGTGTGATGTGATGTGTAAGTAGGGCTAGGTCATGTGTTTTGTGCTCCTGCACCCTACCCTATAAGCAGTGTCATTCGCCATGAAGTAGCTCTCGTACAAGACATGCTACTTTGATTGCTGTCATTTCTGTGAGTCACCAGGGCTGGAAGTAGGTAGCGGCAAGGTTGGAGGTCTAGGCAGCCGTAGCATCTGCTGGAGAACTGGGCAGCTTCAGACAGGGACTAACACGCTGGTTCCTTCTGTTGCTCACGTACAATGGAGACTTCTCTATCTCACAGAATATATTGATGTAGCTGGCTTTGAGTCTTCCTGCTTTCCCCTCTCCACAAATTAAGACAGTACTCTACCAGATTTACTCAGATCTGCTGCTAAGAATAGGCCAGTCCGCAATCCAGAAGTGTATTCTCACCGAGGAGTTCTTCTTTTATAACCACACACACAATTTTATTCCCTGTGCATGACCTGGCTTCCTTGTGCCTTTAGTCATGCCAAAAATGGACTATTTTAAGTCAATTATAAAATGAAGCCAACCAAGTATTTTCACATAGTTCAGCTTGCCATGGAATCTGTTATTGAATTTGATCCCATCCTTTAGTTAGATTTTTTCTTTGCATAGCAATTCATTTTCCAGGTGCAACAACACTGGAGGAGAGTAACAAGAAATCTGGCTGGTGTTATGTCCTGCATTGTGTGGACAAGCAGACCTTACTGGCATGGAAAGAAAAGGTCAAGACAAAATCAGTGGGACTAAGTAATTTTTTTTTTTGGTTAGTTCAAGGCGCTTTTATTAATCTATATCCAAAAATCATTTCTGAAAGAGTGGGTATACCAGAGATGTACCATATCTGTGAAATGGAAATATATCATAGGTGAAACTGATAAATAGCAAAAGACTTTGCCTTTGTACTGAGCAAGCTCTTCTGCCAGTGTCCCTCAGACCATAGTTCCTCTCAATTGCCCCCTAGTCACAAGTTTTTGAAACTAGTCTGAACAGCTTCTCTTTACTCCTGGCTGTTGATACTCCACAGCAGGGATGGTCCAACACTGGGACAGGAGACCACAAAGGCTGTGGAATACCTGTCCTTGGAAATATTTAAAACTTGACTGGACATAGCCCCAAGCAACCTTATCTGTCTTCAAAGTTGGCAGTTCTTTGATCAGAGGTGGAACTAGGTAGCCTACAGTGTTGGCCTCAGTTTGCCAACTCTGTCCAAAAGAGATAATTATTCTGTGCTTAACTTGATTGCCATGTTGTGTTGCCTGTTTAGCTGTTGGTTTGGTATTTTTTAAGGTTGTGTTCTTCTGAAATGGATAATATTCCATGTGAAGTATTGCTTACTAGCCTAAGATATTCTATGTAAAGTCTTTACTATTTGTTTTATTACTATTTTTTGTTAATATATGACAGTGAGTTGGGCTAACAGTCCAGTGGCTATTTAATGGAATGTGCAACATGACCACTTTGTCCTCTATAACCACTATCTTTGTTCCTACTGAATATGAAAAACATTTGCCAAAATCTTTCTACTAGTTATGCTGCCTCCCTTTGAACTGCTTGATATACATCACTTTGTCCTTTTCTTAGTTTAACTATTTCTGCTTATTCTTCTGGTATGTTGCAGCTGTACATGTGCTTTTAAGCTTTTCATATTCTATTCCTGAAGGTTATGAATCAGGTCTCTGGGATGTTACCATTCTCCCAATATTTTTTTATCCCAGTACTCATAAATGAAAAAAATATATATGTTCCATAGGCTTTTAACCATTTTTTTTCTGATAGAGGAACATAAAAAGGTGATGTAATCGTATTGTGCTGGCTATACAAGAGTGACCTCCTATGTTAGTAGTTGTTTATAATTTCTGCCCCTACTCAGCCCCAGCACAATCATCTGTTTTGTTTTGTTTTCTTCTGTTTGATCAGATTTCTTTTCTCACAGGGGATTGAAAAAATCCTTCCTTATTTTACTTTCCTTCCTTCCTTTTTGCCTCCTTCCCCCTGTCCTTCCTGCTTTCTCACCCTCTGTCCTCTCACCAGCTCCTCTCATGAGTCAAGACTCACTCTTTATCAGTTCTGCAGCATTCCTTTATTCTTTTACCAAATATTTGCTTATTAATCATGGTCTTATACTTTGACATTTCTTGCACAGTATCTGCAAAAGGCCTTCATCATAAAGATTTCTACCAAGAGACTCATCTTTATTTTTTGGCCCTAAGATGAGAGCATGGATAATAATTTGTGATGGTTAACCAAGGTTATTTGGCTGAACCCTTCAAACCTTAATAGATCATTAAATGGTGATTAGAGTGCAATATTTTAGATACAATATCAAATTAATGTCTCAAATTCTCACCTTGAACCCCATTCATTTCTCAGTGCTCACCACAAGATAATTTACAATGAGGTCTTGATAATAAAATATGCTTATGTCAATATCAAATTATTCTATATTTTAGGCAGTCTTTCTGTTTGAGGGTTTATGAGGCAAGGATATTTCTCTAGATACTCATGTAACTATATATTAGATTCACCTGGAGAACATGTGTTTGTGATGAATGGCAGACATGCAGATTTTTGCTTGACCCATTTCTCTGTTCTTTACTTATTTTTCTGGCAGATATCTCATTTATGTTTCTCCCTATGCTTCTTAAATTGTGGGAAAATGAGAAAGAGTAACAAATAAAAAGAAAAAAGAAAATAAGATGGAGCAGAAGAGGAAATCTACCAAGATAGTCAAGCTATTTCAATATATGCACAGCACAACATAGCCTAGCTTTTGATTTCTGTCCTCAGAGTTTTATTTTTAACGATGTGTTTGAAATATCCATTTTACATCAATGAAATTTTGTACAACGTCTCTTAGCCACAAAATATATTGATTTGTTTTGTCTGGTAGTTCAGCAGCATATTTAGTCCTTCTGGGACAAAAACACTTTTTTTTTTCCCTCGGTTTCCTGTCCTGAGGTCAAAGGATACCACCTCTGATACTTTGCAACTCTGATCACTGATCTAGATGGCCTGGACAGTGTGATTCTGAGTAATGGTTCCATAAGAAAAATAGCAGGCACCACATGAAATGATCAAGTCTGAGTTGAAACAGATACACTATGCCATAAAATGCTTGATTTAAATCATGGAAAACATTGCTACTACACAGGACAGTGAATTCCTGGAAAACAAATCTACTGATTACTATTAAAAGAAGAGTGGATACAACCCAGCATTCCCTAAATAGCTGAATGCCAGGGAGTGGCTGCTTCATGGATGCTCTTTTTCCTAAAATATTTTACAAAATAGCCAGTGGTCATCTCCATTAGAGTCAATGTCTTGCGTTATAGTGGGCTAGATGTGCACAAACAAATGGATCATATTCCTACCATTTAACAGATATCACAAGCATTTGTGCTGCTATCTATTGCTGAAATGTTGATGTACGACCTTCAACTAGGAGTGGCTGCAGCCCTAATTTAAGTTTTCTTGCAGAGTGGAGAATGCTGTGCTGAATGCATGATAATGCTCTTGGCCATAGGATATACTTTGTCTTCTGAGATATTTCTAATGGTGTCTTATAAAAATCCCCTTTTAAATTTCCACTGATTTTAGCAAATAAAATAACATATTGCCTTGGTCTATGGTTTTTTATATTGCAGGCAAGCTACAGACAATGCCCTCTGGGCTGGGCAAGACAGAGATGTTGGCTGGAGCCCCAGAACAGCGGTTATGCATCAGAATTTGATCCGGAAGGCTGATTTTCTGAGAAAGGCACAAAAACAAGTGAGTGAGTGAGTAAGTACAGTGCAAAATGCCTCCAGTTCCACTTATTCACATCAGACAGATTGTTCTTTCTTTCTTTCTAGTTATTTCCTTTGTCAAAACTTGCTCCAAAGAGAAACAACTACCTCAACTAAGAAATGGAAGCGTGTACTGCCTGAATAAACAAGTATTTCTCTAGCATACACATGGAAGGAAAAATCCCCAAAACACCTACATAATAGCCTCTGACCTGACTGCTTTAGTGCATAAACAAGATTTGGGGTTAATAATAGATAATTCTATAAAAAAATAGCAAATGAAGCAAATAAAAACAAATGGAATATCAGTCATTGGAAGGAACAGGAAATGATTAGAAAACATGTTACTGTGTAGTTTCATGGTACATCCCCTTTTTGCACATTGGATTAGAAAGGATTCATAGAACTAGGAAATGGATTTGAAAAGGTTTAGAACAGTTTCTACATATATAGCGCAGTCTATCTCTTCATCCTGGAAAAAGGTGACATAAACCACATTTAGCGACCTATTAAAAAACAGATGAAATGGTGAAGAAAGATAACTGATCCAAAAATACAATACATTAGAACAATTACAGAGAGGAAAATCAATCTTCTCCTTGCACAGCTTGTTTGCTTTTACATAACTTAATTCCTCAGCAGTTATCAGTGTACCATAGCACAAACCTGTGATTGCTCCTCTAGCTTGTGTCTTGCTCCACTATAACCACGTAAAGAAAACAAGATGTGAAAGAAGGGAATCTGCAACAGCAACCAGACTTCAACCCGTAATAGTGTCTTTATTCTGTACTTGAAATGTCTTCACATTCACATCATTCCACCTTGCCTGTTGGCTTCTCTGCTTTGTCAGCCACAAAGGGTACAAATCATCACAGCAGGAGCCTTGCAGCACTGAGCAGTCTCTTGCCTTCCACCCCTGTGGGGTTTCCATCCTTTGCTTACTTTTGTTCTTTAAGGATTTAGTCTTAATTAAACTATTCTAGAGCTTGGTCATCGTCCTGGTTGATAAATGTCTTCTGAGAATATCTTAAGCTTTTCTGACTGGTGAAACAAAACCTGTGAGGGAACTCAAAATGTATTGTCCTCAACTGAGGGATGAGACATCCCGAAACAAGTCCATCTGCCCCTTTTCCTTCTTCTCGTGCAATTCTCTCTACTTACCTTTTCCTCCCTACTGCCTCACAGTAGTTCTGTCCTACCAGGGAACCTTATAAGGGGCATAATTTTTGTCTGAGCAAAACAGATGGGAGGAGGATAAAAGGATTCTCTTTGGGCTGGAACGTGTCAAGTATATAAGGCAGTGGTTGACCATATGTGAGCTAAAACCTTCTTTTTCACTTGTATCTCATGTGAAAGGGTGAGCCATCTCCTCAGAACTTGATGCCTAATCCATATGCAAATAAAAGACTTGGCAAATAACATGTTAGTATGTCTTACTATGTGAAAAATCTGCTGATTATTCCTGTTCCTTATATGTTGCATAACCTTTTATAAATAAAATAATTGCTCCCTGCTGTACACACAAGCCCTTGAAGACCTCCTCTAATCAGTTATCTTCACCTTTTAGCTCTTATTCAGCTAGGGGAAGTCTTCGCAAATACTTTTGCCGACTTGTCTATTTTCTTGACAGATTGGTTATCTTTTCTTCTTCTCGAACACTGTTCATTTAAGGTAAACATGGACCTTGCACTGTGCAATCACAGTCAAATTCCCGATGCTAAACAAACTCAGTTATGTGAGTGTCAGGGAGGGGAAAGAGAATTTACAGTAAGATCAAATGGTGGAAGATAATTATGCCAGCAGTTCCTAGAAGAAGCATACTTGGAATCCTTTTAAAATGCATCTTCTTCTTTTGAGAAGATGTGTTTTGGCACTTCAGCTGCCATTTTGTGTATTTTATGTATGTTTTTTCTAGTTCAAGATGAAGTTACAAAGATGTAGTTAGAAGTCATCCACCGATGACTCTTTTCAAACCTGTGTCAGTACTTTTCATATTCCTTCAATTATTATTGCCTCTCTGGTTCACTTGGGAACCAGCCAAAGCCAGTATTAACAAATGCACATCTTAAATTAGTCAAGATCACAGTCAATGGGTCCTACTTTCTGCTGCAATCTTTAGAATTCACTTTGTTACCAGAATACAAATGAGGTGATACCTCTTATGAAAAGTCTGTGTTTCCAGTCTTGCTTGAATGAGGTGGCACTGCAATGTAGTCCTGGGGAGGTGTAGTCAATTGGAATGGGAGCAGGGTGGCAGCAAGGGATGGCCCTGCAGAAAATCCAAGGTATGTTAGCCCTATCAGAGGACCAACCTAACACGACTATAATTATTTTAAGACTTACAATTTTGCCCTATACTACATTTGAATATACTGAGATGGCTTAGAGGTGTACTGAGTGAAAATCTGCTCTGAAGTCACCAGAGATGAAAATAATACCTTCCCACTGTCTCACAGCTACTTTTTCCTGTTAGAGAACTTTACTGATGCTTTTTAAATTTACTATACTGATGTTTTCTAAATATACAAAAGAGAAGAGCAAAGCCAAGCCCTTCGACCTCTAGCATTCTGCAAGAGCAATATGAGAACATATCAGCAATAACGCTGGGTATAGTAGAATCATTTTTAAGTAGATATTGTTACTGCAGCTATGAAATTGCTAAGTAAAACATCAATACATTCAACATTATGAAGCTTCTTAAACAAGAGAAACATCACACAGCCTATTTGTAGAAATGTGAATGCCTATCAAATGAGCCTTGAGGTATTAAATAGATATAGAGATACAAATTTACTTTACATAATTCAGGCATATTATCACAATTGGGATTTTTTCTAGTTGAACCTCTGCTCAAGAGACAGTTTCTCTGTGACTGCTGTATTTCTAGGTTCCCTTAGACAATTGCTATACACAAGTAATGTCTCAGGTTTCTATTTGCACAAAATAATTCCTTTGGCTACCACCAATCTCACTGACATCAACATTTGCTATTTGTTAGTTTGTCAGTCGGTCTGTTTCTAAAAGATGGATTTGATTACAACTCCAGTTGGGAGGTTTATTGAAGCAAATTCTTCCAGAGACAGTTGTCGTGAAACAAGATATTGAAAACTACTCCATGAGTGCTTAGATTCCTCCTCTCCTCTCCTCTCCTCTCCTCTCCTCTCCTCTCCTCTCCTGTCTTTTTCTTTTTTCAAAGTTAGGGCATGATATTTAGAGCTGCCACAGAGCAGGCAAAGTTTTATCTCAAAAAACAAGGGATCTAATCTGCCTGTTAGAAGGTATATATAAAAAACAGATTATATACATGTTGTGTCAGTGTATAACAGAGACTAACAGGACAATCCCAAAGTGTGAAGCAATTCCTTGTATCAAAACACAGGGAAAAGACCTTTGGAACAGGCTAATAGTTCCTGTTGTTGTCACAAGGCACACTGTCACCAGCTGTTCACAAAAAATCATAATATAACTTGCCAGACTGCAAACAGAAGTGTATTCAACTCAGTTGTATGGGATTTCAGTGCCCTTTATTTTTTAAAATGTTATTGCAGGCAATTTTGTTTTCAGTTTTGTGTTAACACAAAACTGAAACTCAGTGATGCTCAGCCAAAACCCACAAGTCTTGCCTGGTTTTGAATCAAAATTCTACACAACCACAGTGTTTATCATGGTTTCAATATGAAGTCATAATTAACCCCAGATTTGCTCAAAACTCTGTCCAAGTTAACTACGAATTCTGTAAACTGTGGGGAACCTGGCTGAAATCTTAGGTAAGTATAAAAACATGAGCTGAAATCTGAGTTTGGTCTGATTCTAGATTTTTTCTTCAAAAAGTTTCAAATGGCCCTATCTGTAACAGGATTGTTTTGTCCTGTAGGACAGACATTAATAATGACAAATATAACTTTTGAACTATATAAATCTTTTAAGGATTCACTGTTATCCAGGACCCAGGATTTCATATATGCAAAAGATAAAGTACATCTCTAAAGAATTCCTAATTAGAAAATGTCTTTTAACTCAACTTGCTGGCTTCCCTAATTAAAAAATCAAAAGATGTTTCTGATGTCTGACTTGCTGTCCAGGACACTCTTTCAAGGTAACATTAGGAGATGTTTACTTGATGGTTATTAAAATACCCATATAAATGGGTATATGTATGGGTGTATATATGTGCATATTTGGGGCCATTCAAAAGGCCTCAAACAGAAGGAGAGAAAGAAAAGTCTGCTAAGCCTCAGCAATGCCTTTAGCAAAAGACCATGAATAAATATCTATGGCAAGCAGTATCCATCCCAGATACAGAAGTAGAATTAGAAAAAATGCTGTCAGAAAGAACATCACATTGACCAATGATCGTACTAGTGTAAAATCTTGACTTCATGGGGATCTCTGGAAGCTTTGTTTATCTACAGGGGATCTCTGGAAGCTTTGTTTAGCTGCGCTCTGCGCAAACTTCATTGAAGCCAGAGTGTCATCATGGATATTACAACAGGGGATGTTTGCTACCAGATGATGCTTATTTTATGCGACAGATTTTGAGCTAAATGCACATACGAAAGTTCCTGGACTTTGGTAGGCATCCCCGTTGAAGTAAATGCTCAGTACCCAGAAAGACCATGTCAAAGATTCATTTCAATCAATCACACTCATACAAAATTGCAACTTTAAGAAAGCAGAGATTTCTCAGATCAAAATTAAAACCAGATAGTAATTTCATAAAATTAAATGCTACTTTTACAAAAAAAAATCTGCTTGAGAGAAAAAAATGCATTAGTCCAACTGTAGTGGATTGGTCCTATTACAAAATGTTATGAAAATGATGCAAAGGTTAAAAAGAAGTTTTAAGGATTGTTTAATTACATTTTTCCTACTTATTTATTGTTGCTTGAGTCAAAATATACCAGAGAAAAAAATGTTTCTTTTCTGCCTGAAGTGTAGTAAACAATCGCAATCTTATTACTTTAAAATGAGTTTAGTGTTGAATACAGATGGGCATAAAAATATATGGGTATTTTAATGACCACATAATTCTATGTCTCAAATAATTAAAAGTCAAATATTGCGTAAAGATTTTGCACTTGCTCAGCCCTGGTTTGGTAAAACTATTTCTGTAAGCAAGAACTAACAACAACCAAAAGATTTGCTCTTTGCGTCATTAATTCTGACACTTTGTTTACAAGACGTTTTCTCCCCAAAGTAATACCTCTCAGTTATCTAATGAAGTCAGATCTCTATGGCCAATGCCAGTTCAGCAATGATTCCTTCTATTATGGCAACTTCCTCATCTAGGTTATGTATGACAACCATGCAGCAATCCCAGGGAAGTGTAATCTTTTGAATAACCTGCTTCTAATATGTTGTACACCAATATATTTCTAGAAGCTGAACAATGAATCAAACATAGATTGTTTAATCTCCATGTGAGGAAGAGCTTCTTTCCTGTGAGGGTGACACAGCCCTGGCACAGGCTGCCCAGAGAGGCTGTGCAGTCTCCTTCTCTGGAGATCTTCAAACCCGCCACGTGCTCTGGGTGTACCTGCTGGAGCAGGGGGGTTGGACTAGATGATCTCTAGAGGTCCCTTCCAACCTCAGCCATTCTGTGATTCTGTGGTGCTCTGATGAATCTTTGTTAAAGACCTGAATATATTCAGATTAAAGTAGAACTTCTCCTCTGTGATTAGGAATCGCAGGAATAGCAGGATTTTATTTTAGCCACTAGTACTTTTTAGGTCTCTATTTCAGCTAGCAGAGAGAAGGGCACCACGTAAGTTTAGACGCTTCAAAGATTTTTTACATTACCAGGCTTATTTCTGTAGATATTCATTTCTTGATATGTGACGGTTCTTTCTTATGCATACTGACCTCTAGGTCCATAAGTAGTTATACTGCATATCATATCTTTATCAGTTTGTAAAATTGGGGGTTTTGGTGGTGTGAGAGAAGAAGTAACTTGGAGAGACCTTGCCTACTAAGAGGAAATGTTAACCCTTAGGCAGAGAACACAGCACTGTTCAGCAAACTGGTCCAAAAACTGGTCCGGGGAAAAGAAATTCCTCTTCTCTCTGTGACTGTAAAAGACAGCACATACAGCTTATACTTCAGCTGAGGATGGATTTAAGTTAAAGGAGCAGGAACGCAAAGATCCTCGGTACTGAGACTTGAGGAAGTTCCTTCAGAAGAGGAAGTAACCTAAAGCACTCATGTTAAATGCATATTCAGTTCACAGGATCAGAGAAAAAGATGATCATACTGCCCACTGCACACCAAAGAAGTTTTATCTCATATCACTGAAAAAGTCAACTCTTAACCATTTGTGTTACTGGATATTCAAACTGTGTTGATAGGTGTGCTATAGAAGCTTTTCTAACTAGGTGTCATAATATGTTTTCATAAAAAATACAAATGTCTGCTTCATGGCTCATGCATTTTCAGTGCCTATGGGACTGCAGTGCAATGTCTTTAAACCAAACAAATAAGAAGTATGACAGTAAAGCAAGTAATAATAATGACATTAGTAAAAGGCAGAAGGTGACTGATAGAAGGAAGGAAAGAAAGATTATACGGATTATAAGATGTAAGAAAAAAATAATGATGTCAGTTCTTTGCATCAGTCTCCTAGGGGAAGGGAAGCTTTGGATATTTTACAGATTATCCAGAATGTCTGTCCCTTGGACAGACAGATTGAAAGGTCAAATAAGAGTTTCTGCCTCATCAGATGGCAGAAACAGGGGGAAAGATTCATGTGCATCTATTTGTATATAAGAATAGAATTTGTCACTCTACCACCAGTTGCGTTCACCCGCATGACATGTATCATAGCTGTTAGAAAATAATTTTTTTTATGACACTTTAAAAATGCCATCAAAGGAAAAATGTTCTCTGCAGAATTTTATTCTTCATTCAGCTATTTTTGCTATGTCAAGACACTTACATGAAAAGGTATCTTTTGATCAAGATCTTTAAACTACTGGTTGTGGACCTTTTCTCCTTTGCATACAGAGAATACCCCTTGTAGCTCAGATGGTGAGCAAGTACAGCCACAGAAAGGGAGAATGGATGCCTCCCCCACAGAGAAACTTCCCTAATTTGTGGCTGGGTACCAGGTGCTCCTTGGCTCCAGGTAACAGCTTTCTGCCTGTACGTTCCATGCTTCAGCCCAGGGTGCATCAGCTGTGAGTTCACACCAGGTAACTCAGGACTTTAACCTGCCAGGTCCCTCCAAGGATGGAGATGACATAACGTCTCTGGGAACCTTTTCCAGCATGGCTGTGCTGGTGTGGAAAAAAAAAAAAAATTCTTATATTCATTTGGAATCACTTTTGTTTCAATTTATGCCCACCAAATTCAGCAAAAACACATAAAGATGAAGAACTGCAAAGAACTGAAAATTTCAGCTTCAGCAATTTTATAATAATCATTTAGACCAGAGGGATCCAGAGAATATCCTGGCCACATATAACCCATGTCTCCTCCCATATTCCCCAAACTACCTCCCAACACTGTCCATCAAACTGTCCCTGAACATTGAATAGGTGCTATAACACTGTAAGTAAAGTAGCCGGTTAACCAATATTCAGAAATCTATGCTACAGAATGACCTGACCATCTAAAATTAAATCCTCAAAAATAACTTAAAACAGTACTTTAAGGTAGATATGCCTTAAAATATTCCCTTAATTCAAAACTTAAGAGCAGCAATAAGTGTCAGTAGATGAATGGGGGGAACAATCCGAAGTGAGAGAGATTTGGCATTTTCTGAAAACAGATTATCTAGAATTTGGAAATAGTAAATAAGGTTCTTTAAAAACAATCAAACAAATGAACACTCCCCCCCCACCACCAAAACAGTGGCAAACAATCTCAGGAATGAGGGAGGCAATCTGCTAAAACGGCATTGCCAAGGCCATACAAATACAAGCAGTGATGTGCAGCTGGAGGGCCCTCCGTGTGTGGCCTCCTGGCTTGTGAGTGGGAACGTCTGCCAAGCGTTTGTTGAACGATGCCATAGCCCTGCCTGTGGCCTCTGTTTATCAGGTGCTCCTCAGGCTGCTGTTGACAGTTCCACAGCCATATAACTTAATGCTTTGTTCCCATGTTTTTTATTAAGATATTCCCAAGTACCTAGTTTCAGGTTTTCTGCTGCCTTAGACTAATATTTTCCTTCCCCCAAGTCACAAGGCAGCCTTAAATTTGCTGTGCCTGTCCTCAGGATGATTCTGAGGGTCATTCTGGGGAAAGGAGTAATGATACATGTACCGCTTCCCTCTCTGTTTATATTTGGTTTATCCCTTCATAAGTTCAATCTCTCAGAAATGCGAATATCTCCCTTTTTCCGTCATAAAGAAATGTAACAGTATCCCTTATTATAAATAAGGATGATTTAAAGCCAATACAAGATTCAGTTAACCCTTCAGAAAGAATTATGTAACTCAGCAGAGAGTAGTAATAGAAATAATGACGTACATTGAAGAGAGAAAGAACATTTTTCGGACCTGTGAGACTCATTTGATATCAAGAATTATTGAAATTCTACAGAACATTTCACATATAGCTTAGTTTTTCAGAGTTTAAACTCAATTTCCAGGCTGAAGTTGGAATAAATTTTAGATAAATTTGTGCAACACTGCACAATTTTGACAGTTGAGCACATGAAAGATAGTGCAGGGCAATTCCTGTAGTTTTCAAGGTGGTTTCTAGGCAGCTTCCAAGGACGATGGCTCAGGTATGTTTGTACACATGCCAGTTGTTCCATTGTACAAAATTTTTTCCTGCTAAAATTCCCAATGGTTTACAGTATCAACCTGGCTCTCACTCCAGAGAGACACGAGTCTCTCAGAGATTCTATATAATATCTTCAATTCCCACCGGGATGTCTTAAATGGCTCAGGACAGCAAAAATTCCTTTATTCCTAAGAGCAAATGTCTCAGGACCAATGGAAGTATCTGTGAGTAGATGCATTTATTGGCATGGTCTAGGCCTGCAGATTTTGTTTGAGGAAAATTTCAGTTAACGATTCAAAACTTTGCTTGTGGCAAGATCAGACCTTCAGTACACAGTGAACATGCCCACACTTCTGCCAGTTTAGCCTTCAGCATTTGGCTGTTGTTAAAAGATGGCTTCTGTGAACTGCCAAATTTTTGCAGTCCCAGGTTTTTAATGGGAGAGGTTACTTTTCAGCACCTTTCCATGTCAGAAGTTCTGCTAGCTTTGACTCTGCAAAGAGTATATTTTTCCATAATTTAACATTAGATGATGACTAAATTACAAACAGAAGTGAAGGGCCCCCTCTGGGTAGCTGCAAACAGTGGGAAAGTGCCAACTGTCAAAGGTGTTTTAATATCCATAGGTGATTATTACTTTTAAAATTTAAATATTTTAAAAAGCCCAGTAGGATATACAAAGCCAGATCTGCAGATGGTGAAACTCCAACTACTTTCATCATCAACTCTAGACCCTAATTCTAATTTAATAAGGCAGCCACATAATTAAATTGTGATTAATATAATTTATTTAGGATTGAGACACGTGTGTACTGAATAGGAAATATATAACGTTCTAATGACCAGCTGCTACTTAACTTTATTGACTTTCTTAGCAAGAATTCAGGCATTTAATGTTGAAATTGTCATTGAGATACACCAAGTAAAAGTAACCAAGTTGTTATCATATTTACAAAACAGAATTATTTATAAATATATTATGAAGGTAAGTAATGTCAAATATGGACAAAAAAATATTATTTGAACAACTAATACAACGAGATATCAAACTATCCTTGTAGCCCTTATCTCTGCAGACCAGTTAATCTGGCTGTGTATGTGCACTGAGCTGGAGCTCCACTCTGGTGGAGCTGCCAATAACTCTGCCTGAATGTGAAACAGCAAAAGCAGCCTCACTCTATACATGGAGACCCTCAAAAGTCTGCATGAAAGGTGGCACCACAGCTCTGGTGGCACCACAGCGCTTCCCTTCCAAGTGCTGTATGACCACCAGCTCAGAGAACATGTGCTGCAGCTGTTTGCTTGTCATAGTACTGGTCTGGAATGTGTTTGGTGGCTTTTTTACAGGAGAGAGAGAAGAGTAGAATGACATTTGTCATTCTGTAGGAAAAAAAATGTATGAAATTCAAGTGAATAGACAATTTTCTTTCTTTCTTTCTTTCTTTCTTTCTTTCTTTCTTTCTTTCTTTCTTTCTTTCTTTCTTTCTTTCTTTTTTCTATGAATTTAGATAAAAAAAAAATATCTTGTATATTCTGAAATGAATCACAGGAATTATGGCTCTTGTTATCCTAAAATGTAATATAGATCAGAGTCTATCTATGCTGTTCTGCTTTTACTTTGTGAAGTCTGCTGTGCACACTGCTGGATCATAGCAATACATAGTCTTGAAAAAACTGCCATATATCATTCTAGTTATTGGACTAGAGCCCAATAAATGAATGTCAGAAGACCACCAGTGGAGTGTGACAAAAAGCACTGAGACTAAAGATTTCTGGGTGACTCTTATATTTGGCTGCCCTTGTGGAAAAACACTCACATTGTTGCTAATATCTAGCTTTTCCATTTCTGCAAACAGCATTTCTTTCTCCAGCTTTCTATTTATTATTGTACAAATGACAGCCATTGGATTTGGGGATTAAATTATCACTTCTGCTTGTACAGTAAATAAGCAGAGACCTGCCGTCCTCACCTCTGAGCAGGTCACCAAGCAGAGAGGGGAATGCCCTCCCAGGCTCTAGTCAACAGTGCTTGCGCATCTAGGACTGTTGCCTTGAGGAACCTGCTGAGAACAACAGTGAAATCACTTAGACAGTTTTTTCTTTACCTAAGACTACAAATAAACTTGCAATAAACCCTGTTCCTTTCTTCCCCAATGCAAAAAGAAAAATATTAGCAAAACTGACAGTTTGTTTCAGGAAAACATGCTAAAATTACTGTTCCCCCACATGGTAGCAGTGGCTGCTTAGAATTTTTGTAACACCTAATAGACACCATACTAAGACAAGCAGATGGTCTCTGATCCTAAGAATGCTCAGTCTGAGTATAGGTCAGGATATAAAAAATAGCTCGACAAAGAGGGGAACAAGAAAGCAGTATTGCCCGTGCCAGTAGCCCTATCATATCAACACTGTTTTACAATTCTTTTTCCAAACTTACTTAACACAGAAAACTTTAAAAATAGTTTTTAGAGAAGAAGAATTTCCTTTGCACATTGCATATTGCACAGGTTATCCTTGCTGAGCGCAAAAGACTACCTGAGAGACAGCACAGAAGTGCTTGATTCAAAATGAAAGAAGCAGGTGATGCAAGGGCCAACACACACGGCTGACCAGAAGGAAAAACAAGCACGTAAGATTATAGTAGCCTTAAGATGTCTACCAAGGAGAGAGACAGAGAAGGCTGCAAAGCAAAATTTGACACAGGAAGAGGTCTGAACTACGACAACGACAGTCTGATGGAACCAGCTCCAGGTGGATGATAAGATAGGCATTTGCTTAAGAAAATGGCATTGAGCTAAATGAGAGATTAGAGATATAATGCTAAGCATTTTTGTTGCATATTTGGATAAGAGAAAATTGAATGATAGAGGGTGTACATTTAGCATATATCTTGTAATAAATAGATTGCATTTATAATGAAAAGCCAGGGAGCTGGCAGCTCAGATTGGAAGTAAACTCATCAGCGTGTGCTGAGGTTTAAATCTCTCTCTAAATATACTTAGATTTTTAACTCCCAGTAAAATTAAATTGCAATAATAAAAGAGAGGTGGAGAGTGATACCAGGAACCAGATGGAAGTGGGAGTTAAATGGAGGAGAAATACACTATGATGAGCCTTCAGGGAACAAATAAAAAGTTAACATTTGATGTAGAGCAGATCACACAAATAGGGTTAACACAACTGCAGTTAATGGGAATTAGGTGCCTACACAGCTAAGATTTTAAAGGAAAGATCTTGGGCGGAGAAAGATTTGTAGGTCATCTGTATTGAGTGGATAATTGAATCTGTGCTCTGTTGATGAGATTAACCAGAGGTAAGATACAGAGATGAGAGAGAATAGAAGCAGGGACAAACCCACTGATTGCTAAGGAAAGACGAGGACATCCTTCCATCGGATATACTCAAGAGAAGCTGGAGAACTAGGGGCATCAGAGTCACAGGCAGAAAAGACTAGAGTTGCTTCTAACAAAGATGACTGACATATGAAGGCATGGCACATTAAAAACGTAGCCCCTTTCTCCAAAACGTGAATTGGAAGATGTCATTAAAGACCTGCAAGTCTGCAAGATCTGCAAGTGTGACTGCAGTTGAATGAAAGGGGAAGAAGCCAGTTTGGAGAGTTTAGGGTGGGACTGGAAAGAATTTATTAAGAAGAATTTATTCAGCAAACTTAAAGATGAAAGAGAGAGAAGATGTAACAGTAGCTGAAGAAGCAAGAGGGGAAGCAAACAGTGTTTTTAGTATGCAAAGAAGGTTTTCTTCTAAGGAAGAAGTAATAGAAAATCATAAATAACATGAGAAAGAAAAAAAAAAGAAGTAACAGTAGGAAGATTGGGAGATAGCACGTATCTGAACTTCTATGGGAATATGAGCTGAAAAGAACAGAAAGAGGAAGAAAGAATTGTAAGAAGTAAAGGAAGATGAACTGAGGAGAAAATAAAGATTGTGCTATATTTTTTTTTCTCTTGAAAGTGTTTGAATTCTTCATGAAAAGAAGGACATCGTTTTTGAGGAATAAACCAAAGATGGCAAAAAAAAGAAGTGGACAAGGGTGTCACACTAAACATGAAAGGAAGCAAGAAGATGTTGCTGATGTGGAAAAAAAAAAAGATTTATCCATGTGGAAGGAAAGAGAGATTAAGAAGGAAAGGGCAAAAGAGCTAGTGAAGACTGAGGTAGCTAAAGAAGAGGAAAAGAGAACAGAAGGGAAAGAATCAGACTTAAGTCAGAGGGAATGAAAACCATTGGCACCAGACAACAAGGGGAAAGACACAGTCTGTGCTCTGAACATAGTCTATTGTGCCCATCATGACCTAGAAACCAAATCTGCTGCTGTGCACATTTCTGTCAGACAATTATAATGAAGTTTTTGTGTTTTCATATCAAGAGTAATGCATTGTTGTGATGTTGTCATCCAGATTCTTGAGAAATATGCTGACACCATTTGTTCTTTTGGCACAGGCTCAGTCAAGCCCTTCTGGCATCACTGGTAAGGACCACTTTCCATCAGTGGGAATGAGGTGGCAGTTTGTTTATGTAGTGTGGTTGTCCAGGGGATAAAGCAAAAAGGCAAGGTCTTTTCTCCTGTGCTAGGATTAGCTCCACAGCAACAGAGTTGCAGAGAGTGCAGCCAAAACTGCTTAATTCCTGACACATAAGATTCTTTGTTGTTGGTACACTAAGTGTTTATGTGGATAAAAAAACTGCTTTATTAAATGTAATGCTTCCTATAAGGGGAGAAGTCTTGGTCCCAAGTTTGCCAGCTACCTTTATTTCCCACAGTTAGAATTGGCAATGTGATTTGGAAAATGAAACTGCTGCAGCCTGCAGATTTTGCTACATATCCAGAGATCACAGTTTCAGCAAGGCTTCCTTCTACAAGCAGTACACTGTTGTGTCTGGTGACATGGTCTATTGACGTTCCTGCAAAAATGCAATGTTCACATATTTTATTCATTTGTGTACATAATGGATCCTTGCTGTCCTAATGTTCTTCGGTTGGAACACTGTGACCAAATAGCAGGAGTAGAAGGGGGCTGTTGGATTGCTCAGGTTGTTCTGAGTCGAACTCGATGAAAACTGCAAACATTTAACGCTTTCCTAAAATAGGTCATTTATTTAGACACTTTCATTTGCGTGATTTAACTTTAGGGAATCAAATAAAAAAATCTGGCTTAAGCGTGTTGCAGAAGATCACTCAGATTAGTGACAGGGATGAGACCCCAGATAACACCGTCTTGCTCATAGTAGCTTATTTGTAGCATGCTTAGGGTGACAGCAGATACCTTCCATACTTAAAGACATGTAGTCAAGATGTTCTGCCTAACAAGAGAACATATCACAGAATCACAGAATGATTAAAGTTGGAAGGGACCTCCAGAGATCATATTTCTAGAAAAGTGTTGTGGTGGAGACCTGGAGACCTGTAACAGTTTACTGTTAATATAGGTTTTACTCATTGACTTTGATCTCTTTTCTTTATTTCTCCTGGTTTTGAAAATAGAACAACAATTCCTAAACCCCTCCTGCAGGAGATTAAGTGCTAATTTATCATTATATCTGCACTTAGGTCTCTACTTCATTCTGAAGCTACTAAAGAGTGACAGAAGCAGAGGAGTGAAGACATTTATTTTCGAATTGATACTTTTGTATCTCTGTAAACGAATAACACAGCATCACCCTTAATGTTTGTCCCATGTAAATTCAGTAAGGCAACAGTGGTTACTTAACAGTATTAACAACTCTGAATACTTCCTAGAAATGACTTAGTGGAGCTAGTCGTTTATGACAGGCTGCAGTCACTGGTTCTCTGAGCACTGGCATAACCTGCATGCTGTGTGCTGTTAGGTGTAGTGTAAATTGTACCACATTCATGTAACAGCTCCAAGAGCAGGAGCTGTTTTATAAAAAGCAAAGCCCATCCAAGCTGCTACGTGCACACAGAGCAGCACAGTGGGACGTGGAAGCGCTGGTTCCATTTAATGCACGGCTGGAGGCAAGCCCCGGCGCAGGGATGTGCTGCGGCGTGCTGAGTGCACCCTGCCTGGTCCTGCTTCTAAGCAAAGAAGAGAGCAGGCAGCTCACAACTCCCTACTGCAAGCAGCCCTTTCCAAAGCACCTCATGTCTGTGGGAGAAGCAGCGCCAAGTGCTACCAGATTGCCAGGTAGGCACCTGAATTTGGAAAGCGAAACCATGGACAATCAGGATATGTCATGGCCATGCAGCCTCAGACCAGTCTGTACTGTGAACCAAGGCCCCAAAAAACTATTATTTAATCCATTTGTGAAGTCGCTGGGTGGAATTGTTCCCCTTTCCAGGAACCAATTTATATGACCAAAAGCTAGTCTTTCAAACAAATCATTGTAAGAGGAAACCGATGAAACATTATATCATCCGAAAGACCTCTGTGTCTATTTGACTATAACTTTTTTTGTAAACATAATAATTATCTTTAATATACATTTCTTCATCTTTTTGTTTAAAAAAATATGGATAGTAACATATTAATGTGAGCTACTTTCCAGTGGCATGCTGTTTGAATCATATATTTTGTGTGCATTAAAATATATATTACTGGGATAAACAAAGGCAGAAGCATGTATCATTCCTTGCTTATGACTTTATTTGCTCTTTTCCACCTTTTCTTCTTTTTACCTCTAAATATTTGAGTTCTGTGCCATGTCAATGAGCAGTTTTCTGACTGCAGTCTGAAGGGTAGGTAGTGCAATTGCAAGGCATCATACTTGCCTTGCACTTCTGTGCTCTCTGTGTCGTGGAATCTCATCCTGGCTTTACGTCCTGGTGAGGGACTCAGGTGCGGGTTTGTGTCCTGCTCCCGTGTGCAGCAAGTGGCACACAGCTTATCCTGATTTATAAACATCCCTCTTCCCTTGACTTTATCCAGCAAACAGACACTTGTTTGATTCTGTGTATTCCTCCAGCATCTCCCTGCTGGGCAGGTTTCCTTGGATGAAAGCGTCATAAATTCAATGCCTTCTTGAGCTCTGCTTCAACACTGTCGGTCCTCAGAGAAGGCACCAGTCTTGCCCACTGGTGATGCCAGGTCACCTGGGGCCTTATTTTAAAACACTTAGGTCCTGATCTGCTGAACTTCTCTTGTGCTTATCAGCAGGGTGAGCTGAAGAAATGAGCAGAAGGACTTCTTATATCTACAGAGTGGAAAGGGATGGTGTGGGTGGTGCCTTCACCAAGGCATTTGGTCTGGAGTTCCCCCGGAAGAGGGAAATTTTTGAAACAGTTGCACAGAATTAGCAATGAAGCAGGTCCTTTGTGAGCAAATATAGGGAAAATGACTTCATGTTTGTGTCTCATTCAATGCCCAGTTTTAGAAGAAAAAGAAGGGGGTGAACACTTGGAGTGAGGCAGTGCTGCAGTCAGCTTCCATGTTCCCAAAGAGCAAAAAGGGCTAGAGCAGTTTGTGTGAAAATCAGAACAGCCTGAATGCAGCCTGAGTGCAGCCCTAATTTGCTGCGATTCAGACAAACAATGGAGAGAGCAAAAATCCAGGAAAAGTGCTGGTGATTATCCCTGGGTCTTAAGGATTTGGGCCAGACTCTAGACACAAAATCTAATTCAGATTTTGATGACAGGCTTCTACCTATTTTTTCACAGTATTTGCTAGCAAGTTAGGGTAGGAGAGAGAATATGCAAGATTGAAGCCTATATCAGTAAAGAGGTGAAGAATTAAGAAGTCTGGAAAGGATTTTGAGAGTTGAGATGGATGGAAGGAGATAAATGGAAGATGGGAAGATACTTACTTTTGACTTGAATTCCTTGTGAAAATTTTAGAGAGGCAAAGGAAAGAAATCAAAATGGAGAGGTAGGAGGATGTATGGTAGAAATGGTCTTGAAATAGTCTCTTAAAGTGGGTATGGATTGCTAATGAATTATACATCACTAATTACAAAGACTTGAGTGCATCCATGCATCTCATTTCAGGCATGCCAGTTGGGATTCAAAGGGAAATTCTCTGTAAGAGACTGAAAAAAATGATAATGTATATACTACTACCAGAAACCATGTGTATTGTTTGTGTTTCCAGTGAATTTTTTTTCTTGGAGATCACTTCCTTCTCTTTCTGTAGCAGTGAAGCCTGTGCCTAGGAACTGGCAAAGTGTTTCCATGGAAATGAACGGAAGTCACAGATGTAGAGAGAAAGAGCGAGGACAGGATGGGAAAGAGAATAGGCATCTCCAATGATTTCAAGCTCTTAAAACTGCTCACTGTAATTTCATCTACTACCCACTGTAAATCTCGTGTATTTGTGCAGACAAAGGAAAGGAGGAGAGGGCACTGAACAGAGCTGAGTAATCACAGAGGTGACTCAGGTGGGAGATGGAGGAGTTTGTGGTGATTCCTCTTTCTGGATGTACTGTTTTTGTACAAGAAAGGCTTTAGATTTATTATTATTTATGTGACTGGCATTTTCAATTTGTTGCAGTGCACAGGAATCAAAATAAGTGAATAAATTGCAAGTGGCAAGAAAATGGAAAAGCTAAATGGAAAGTAGATTTCTTTTTATCAGACCAAAATAAAGTTACTGTTTCCATATTAGTACTGGTCTTTCAAGTCTGTAATTCATAAAGCAGAAGGTCATGCTGTTGCACATTACAAACTGAGCAGAAGGCTGAGCCTTCCTTTGAAGGATAGTGAATAAATGGTTTACCATTACATTCTGATTTTTACAGGCATTGTCATTTTGCTCCAATCTGCATTCTCTGATTTCTTGTTAGACTCATTGTGTCTGACCTTGGTTTCCAGTTGGAGCAGAGCTGAAATACCTCAGTTCCTCTCCTCCTGCTCTGGTGTCCTGTTTATCACTTGTGTTTACACAGCACATGGATCCATGTTTGCCCTGGCAGTTCTTCCTTTGCAAGTTAGAGGCAAGGGGTGTTCTATAACTAAAAAGCTTTCTTAAAGAAAAATAAAAAAGAATATTTGTTTTGAAAAAGTCTTCCTTTTTAAGTCTGCCAGACTTTTTTTTTCATTTTTTTCTTTTTTTTTTTTTAATCTTTGTATCCCCAGGCATTTTCCTGTCCTGGCATTGTCCCTTAACAACTGTTAAGTGTTTGCTGAGAGGTGGCTTATCTCAGTCTATTCTTGCCTTTCTGCTTGTTTTTTTTCCTGTCTTCACATTTCCAGGTAAACTAAACCAACACATCCACACAGGGAGTGCTGTGAGGATTGGGCCGGCCGCAGTATTTGTGAACTGTTGCAGAACCATTCTAATTTTGTCACAGGCAGGGGAAAGATCTGATGTTTACCTTCTTCCTCTGCATTTTTTCAGACCAGCTGGAATGTGAGAATATGACATGATAAAATAAGTCTTCTGAATGGTATCCTATGGCAGGTATAAAGACACCAAAGGCAGGACAATATGTACCTTTACTTGCCTCTACCCTAGTCTCAAAAGAAAAGGAGAAAAATATGACCTCTTTCTTCAAGACTTTTCTTTCGTCCAGCTGTGGTGCACCCACTCAATGGCAAACATTTAAATAACTCATTAACTGTCTTTCCCTTGCTCCTGATTATAAACTAAGTCGAATATATTTTCAGTTATGGTCTGTAATTCCCCACTGGGAAACAGGCATCCTTTGAAATGATACCGTATGCTTTCCCCTCATCTTGGTAAGGCCCAGCAGCTAACCCCCTCAAGCAAAGCATGATGAGAGAGTAGAGAGAAAATATATCTGTGTAGAGCAAAGCAAGAAGTTTTCGTTCTTTGCACTACAGCGTGCATAGCCATTTTGTGGGGGCCAGAAGAGGGAAGGTGCTTTCAGTACCTCCAGATCTTTGAGGACAAACAGCTATTCCAGAAATGTGGCAATGTAGTGTTTTGGCCACTGGCACAGAAAATAAACTCATTATTATTATTTTTTTTTTATTATTTTTTTTTATTTCTCTAACCAAAAAAAGAGTGATACCGATGAGATGTTTGGTTTTGGCAGGGAGGTGCTATGCTGTGCAATGACATTGAAATGCAAATCAATCAGATGGCAGCTGTCAAATTCTAGAAGTGCTAGTATTTACCTGGACACAAACCTAGTCACTGACAAAGATACATTCAAGTTTCCCAATTGGCTTTCTGAAAATTACCTTTCAATGGGGCTATTTTGGCTGCAAGGTGCTTGAGGAGAACTTGGAACATTAATTACCTTCAGTGAGGAGGCATTAGAGTGCTATCATTTACTAAAAAGGAGCTAATAATAGGGAAGAGATCCCCCCTTTCTCAGCTGGCTGTCTGCAGCCCGAGTTTTCTTTACCCAATGACAACTAATTGCCTCCTAATTGAGTTAAGAGTAAGGATTTCTTACCTGTGTATAACCATTTCAGCTGTATACAGGATGGCAACTATAAGAAACACTGAAGCTAACAGCACTTTTGAGCAGAAATATTTCTCAGACTTCCTGGTAGCTAATTATATCTGCAGTGAGCCGTTTATTTTTCATAAATAAGGAAGTAACTGGAAGGATTGCAAACATTATTGAGGAGATAGACAAATTTCATTAAGATATTTCAAGAATCTCTGTAGGAGTTCTCCTGGCATCCTGATACCTAGAAATGCTCTAATGTCTCTAAAAGTCTATTTCAATCTAATAGCAACTACAGCTGCAGGCTTTGCCAAGTTCACAGGTATGTCTATGCTGCAGCAGCCCTCTACCAGTGGCAGGAACTGGATGGATGCGGGTGGTTAGAGAGGGGTGTTTTTGTGCTCCCTAGACCTCCAGTTGATCAACAAACTAAACCCAAAGTGTGGCAGTGGCCAGGCACTCCTGTTCTGTATGCACACAGCAAACACAGCAGTGTCTGGGACAAGCTTCCTGATCACCGACTCCTGCTTCTGTCTCATTTTCCTGAATCACCAATTTGTTTGCAGGTCCCATTTTCCTTCTTTTGACTTACTTTGTTATTTTTTGACAGAGGAAAATGTCTGCTGTCACACTGTACTTGTGATTGAAACCCCTGGCTTGAAAACTGATGAGCTGCTATTCTTGCATAATTTCCCTCCTATGGTCTGTGCTGTAAATAGAAGCAAAAAATAAGAATCTCTGCTCCATAGTCATGGGAGCCATTATTTTTCTTTATTTTGCAGAATATCTGCAGATAAACAGCAGGAAATCTTTTTACCATGTAATCATTTAAAATCAAATCAATTTAAACATGACAGCATTGCAATGTTTTGTTTAACTGCCAGCTGCAATTAAACACTGTGCATCTTTTATTACTCAAAGTTCTGGTGTTTCAACAATATGTGGAATCTGTCCAAACTTCATCTTACAAGACAATTATGAGGGATCTTATCCTGCCTGGGATTCATTTTAAATTGAGTCTACCCCATAGTGAATTTTAATGCTGATATAAGTCTTAGAACATTCTAGCTGTAATTAGCTCTCCGACCACTTTTTTTTTTTTTTCTGCTTGTTTTTAAATCTTGGTGTTCTTTCAGTCTGCAGAAGCATCTCTTCTTCCCTAATGTACTATTTAATTTCCAGGTTGGTGACTTCTTACAGATTTATAGCATTCTACCAAATTCTTCAAACCTCATTTCTAAAACCAAACTCCTGATATTCAGTAAAGCAAGAAGCTTTGGAAATGGGATCAGGTGCAAAAGAATACTAAATAAACAAACAAAAAAAGAAAAGAAAACTAATTTACAAGATCATTTTTATGTCAATACTCCAAAATAACTACCCTTAAGAGCTGATTTAAAACAAAAAGAAGCTTCTGTATCTTTTTTTGGGGGGAGGGGGGAATATACTTAGCAGTAACTTAGTAGTTAAATTATTGCACCGTAGATGTCATTTCATGGTGTAGGTAAAAATCGTGATCTTTCCAAAGAAATTAAAGAAAATCTCTCTTTGGACAGCAGAGTGAGGTTTGACAAGGCACCTGCATCATTATCGTCTAATTGAAAAAGTGACTATAAAATAAGACAGCCATTACACATGCATAGAAGAATGATTAATGAGATTGTGTAAGAGGAGGAGAAGGTAACTATCAGTCTGCCTTTGAGTTAGGTGGCTAACTTGACGCCAAGACTTCCCGTGTAGTAGAAAGAGAGAGTATTTCAAAGAATGGGTCAGAGTAATAAATGACTTAACAGCTCTAATGCTACTCAGAAAGAGGCAGAAATAGATATCTTGGCCAAGTTGGATGCCAAACATTCATGTCCCCCAGAGAGATTTATATCTTGCCTGTGGAGCCTAAACTGTGCTCATTCAGTCTTGAGCAACTTCACCAGTGAAGATATAAATCTCTTTGCAATATTAAGAGACAGTTTCTCAGCTTCATTAAATAATTCTTCAGAATTGCCACACTAACTCTCCTAAGTTTTGACTCAGTAAGTGGAGATAGGAGAGAAAACATTTCTGAGTTATTGATTCAATCTCAAAAAAAAAAAAAAAAAAATCCCCAACAGTGGTTGCCCCACACATGCCCACAGGAGATCTGAAAGGCTGAATATCTTCATGCTAGTTTCATCTATATCCTCTATCTTCCCCTCTCTCTGTTTCTCCCCCATCCCTTGGTGTTTTGCTGCACATGAAGTTCTTGGAAGTTGCAGGCAGACAATGCCATTAATAATTACTGATTGCACTAACAAAGCCTTGGACTGAAAGTCAGGATGTAGAGGGTAGAGGGTCTCTTTTAGTTTCATAATTTATAGCAGTTAATTCTATGTCTAGAACACTAGTGCCATAGCCTTTTGTTACAGCGGACAGTGGAGAATCTGCTGTAACACTGTAATACAAAAACACGTTACCTTACTAAGGAAGAATTCCAGATAATTCTTTACATTTCTAGATCCTACTCCATTTAATACATGACCTTAAATCTGCCCTCTGTGCAAAGAGTTCAGCAGTTCCATCTGCTTGGTGATTTAAAAATCTTATCCATGTGCAGTCAGGATGACTCTGATATCTGTTGCTCATGATTAGTGGCTGCTGTTAGAAACTAATCTCACTTTGACTTGAGATCTGGATGGAAGAAAGAGTATCTTTCCGGGAAAACACAGAACATTCACTTATTGATCTAGAAGCAGATTGTTTTCTGCTAACTCTACAATTTTCCCCACAATTAGTGGTAATAGAAGGTGGAAAGGGAATAAGGAGGAGAGAATTTCTTTGCAAGGTCACTTCCCTTGGCTGCTCTGTTGGCACCATTTGCATGCCTCACCTTGCTCTTCTCATTCCTTTTAATAAAGGGTGACCATGCTGAATGTCACCTTAAAAACCATATCATGAGGTAAAAAGAAAGGAGTAACTTCAAACCTTTAGGAATTAGTAGACTGAATAGGATGAACAGGTCATAAAACAGATTTTAGGGCCCAATAACCACACTAAAACAACACACAATCTATGTCTAGTATTGATAGAAAAGATATCGAGTCCCTGATTTTGTAGAGTACTTGCTGTGCTTCTGTACCATATTCTCCTATATCCCTAGCAATGGGAGATTAGCGGAGCTTCCAGTTTCTCCATTTTGATCCTATGAACTCTAAGGATTAGACTAAAGAGTAGTAAGAGCAAAGACAATCATGTTTGAGACCAAGAAATAATTAGACATGTAAACCAAACTGCTATTTTGAGGCACTGATAGCAATAAAAACTAAAGGACCCAGGCAGACCAACTCCCACAAACTCTCTTGAAAATCTTTCTAGTTTCAGGTGTTCCGTTTTTTGAAGACTTTATTATTCTCAAAAGAGGAACAAAAAGCTGAAAATTTAATCAACCCCAAACATAAATCTCTGAGTCAGAGATTTTACTAGTCTTTTTTTACCTGTTTTCAAAATTTTAACTTTGATCTTTAATGCTTCAAATGGTGTCCTGCTTTGCTTTCCTCTTTAGAATGGCAGGCTGGAAACATTTGATTTTAAAAAAAGCTAGGGGCTCTTGACTTTATGACTCCAGAAGCTAAGGTTGATTGGAAAGACACACTACTGAAAGACCTGCTGTGAAATGGAGTTTTTTGGCCACTGGAGGTCACAATAAGAGGCTAAGTCATGCTTCCTTTTTCATTCTGGGGGAAAAAAAAAGAACAAAAATAGCTAAAATGTAAAGAGTAGTGTATACTCCCTTCTTCTCAAAATGAAATTTCTGAGGACCAGCTTTTCTGACAAGAAAAGAGGGGGAAAACCTGCTCTAAAGGGCTCTAGTTACCATGCCTCATCTGAAAACCGTCACAGAGGATTTGCCAAAACAGCAGTAAACAAAAAGCAGTCACGAGTGGCGCATTCACCTTGCCGAGAAAAGCCTGGGGAGGTAGCACACCCCAAATCTGCTCTCCACGTCCATGCTACCTGAACAGCCCTTCTTCTACCTCATCCCTGCGGTGTCAGAGGGCCTCTAGCAGTGCCGGCTGGCCCTGTGGCCCATTTAAAATGGGTTAGGTGGTTGCAATCCAAGTTTCAGGGCACAGATGGTGCCCACAATAAAAAGGATACACTGGCAGGCTGGCTGGTAGTCTCAGCAGAGATCCCAAAGGCCACTAGGAGCCAAGAGGGCTTATTTGGTGCCACATGTCACGTACCAGAGCAGCCTCGGTGGCGCTGAGCGCTTCCTACGGCCACGCGCAGGGACCGGCGATCGCAAGACAGGGCTAGTAGCACCATAGAGCACCGTCGAGTTCACAAAGCTGAGCAAAACTGCACGTTCCTTCCGATCCCAGGGAGGGCTTGCACTCATTTTCTGTGTTTATGCTCTCTTCTCACCATGTCAAGGACAAATTCACAGGAGGTTTTTTTTTTTTTTTTTTTTTTTTTTTTTTTTTTTTTTTTGTTTTGTTTTTTTTTTTTTTTTGTGGTGAGGATAACAAGAATCCTGTTTTCTGGGACTAAACAGAGGATTTCTCACCATCGAAGCTGCAAAACATCAGTGAAAAAGGACATTAACATCACAAATACTGAGGAATCCACACAATGATTTAATCAGTGATACCTGTGAAATCTTATTGTTTTTAGTACAGTCACACAACTACAGCTGACTGGGAGTATCCATTCTCTTGGCACGGGGGTACCGACTGGCTAAAATTTGTCTTACTCAAACTAACTCTGCCCGAGTTGGCAGGAGTTAAAGAAAACGGTGCTTTTCTTTTCATCAGTGTAGGAACATCCGTCCACTTCTAATATTACAACAGTATCTAAGATGATAATCAAATTAAAACCTCATTGTGCTCGATCCCACCCAGACAGCTCTAAAGACACATACATTCCCTACTGTAAGAACATGGATGGTAAATGCTCACATGTCAGGTTGGCACAGAGTTTCTTGCTTTTCTCATAGTCGTATTTTAGTCTGCTTCTGTGGTATAGAAATACTACTCGCTTACTATACGCACCTAAAAAGTAACTGTTATATTTGGAGAAGAAATTCTTAGTAAGTCGTTCCAAGTATATTTGCCAAGTGCATTTATATGCACTTTTTTTTAAAAAAGAGACTTACAAATGTGAAGCAAATTGATGCCTATTGCTTGTTGGTTTGTTGCTTTTTGCAGCAAGAATAATCCAGAGGAATGTTCTCACGAAGTGTGTTTTTACCAAGGCATTAAGAAATTAAAAGTCCCTTTAATCAATGTTGTTGGAAACCTACAGGGTCATGGAGGACTAATGTGCTGAAGGAAAAGTTTCCAAAAGTTTCCAAACCATGGGAGCTAAGCAGGGACTAACAACGGAAGTGTTGATCTCTTTAGATGACTGAGTACACTCTGCTTTAGTGTCTGTATCTTCTCTGGTGTGATATACTAAAATAAAAATGACACGCTCTGTGGTACAAATAACTTCTTGTTTGTAATATCTCTTCTTTATGTTCTCGGTATTTGCTTTGCATAAACATCTGTCACAACTCAGCAGCTCAGAAACATTGAAGATCTGGGTTTGCCAAAGACATTTATTGCCTTATGATACTGATGGGCTTTTAAATAACCTAAACAAAATGTTAGTGTTCTAAAAGAAACAAGAAACTGGAGTAAGAAAAAGAAACTCCTCAGACAAAACCCAGCAATTTTTAATTTCACTCGTGCTATTAAATAAATGAATTTAAATCTATCAGGTGAAAACCTTCAAGAGATATAGATGTCCCAAGGTAATGTACAGGGCACAGTCATTCCAAGCAAACATAGAGCTTGTCGTGCTGGAGCTATACTTTCTGTGTTTTGTTTGATGTCAGCTAAGCAAATATTGATAGCCAAATTGCTTTCAAAACTCAGAACATTCGGTTTCATTATTTATGAAGATTTTGCTTGGAATAGTGCCCAAAGGTAATTTCTAAACCCAAAGTGAAATAAAACACTCCAAATCAAAACAATTCAGTGCACAAATTATAAAAAATATGCCCAGGATTCACAGCATTCTGTTAAGAAAGGCAAACAATTTAAACCTGACTACGGCTTTTGAACAGTTTTTGGAAAAAAAAAATAGGCAAAACAAAAACATAAAACCTACAGGCTCCAGATCTAGTAGGGCAACTATATCACAAGGAAGAACGTGACCTGAACACCTAGATCCAGATTTCATAGCAAAGAGGGGAACTGCTTGAGTACTCCTCTGTCTAATGGCTCTGACCCCGTTGCCCAGCCCACTCCTGCTGCCATCTGTTCTCTACCGAGAGCAGGAAACAAACCTTGTACAAAGCAGCTGGATGGAGCAAAGCAGCAAGCAGCAATGACTAAAAGACACTTGGGCTGTAAGAGTCTGCTGTACCGAGAGGTAAAGCTGGCTTGCTTTGCATCTCCTTGACCATGCTTGGTCTGTGACAACCACTGCACTGGGGCATAAACAGGGTGCCTTAGCATATCCCAGGATGTCTTATTGCAGGAGCAGAGAAGTCCCAGCACGCTGCCTTCCAATTTGCTAGGAAAAACTTGATCAAACAAGGTTATTACAGGCTGGTCTCTGCTGTCTATGAAGTTAAAGCCCTATTGACATCAATGAAAAGAGGATCAAATATTCTGTATTCTCTACAGAGTAAAGAACTCCCAACAAAGACCTCGGTGGTACTGTAGCTAAGCAGCGGGGAAATTTGCATTTTGTCAAAGATGCCCGAGGGTTCAAGATTCTGCCTTTATCATGTTTAATTTAGCACTTGTAACAGAAAAGCAGATAAAGCTGCACACTATCTCTGCAAAAATAAATAACTCCCTCAGCCACAAGAGTTGAGTCTCACTTTATAACATTTCCTCAGAAACTGCGATGCTTATCAAGAGCAGCAGAGATAATCAGCTCCAGGAACTACAACGACCACACGGCGGTGGGAACCCTTGTGCGGTGTGCGGTTTCCCTTAGGCCTGTAGGACTAACCTTTTCTCAACTTTGGACCCCGGAGCGAGGAAAATTACTGTCTGATGGCTATTGCATTATTCTCACAAATGCCATTAGAGGGTCTGCACAGTCTCTGATGTCCACAGTCTCTGCCTGCAGGGCAAATGTCACACGGGGGGCTTAAAGGATTTCCAGTGAGCCGTCATTCTGAACTGAAAGGTCCCTGTATTGCAGTCGGCTGAAATATAGCCTTAGTAAATCAAAGATGCAATTTGGGGGAAAATTTGAGCCCCGTTTTTTTATTATGATAATAATTTATCTTCAGCTATAAAAGCACCTTAGACATTTTCCTCGTTAGCATTACAGGCACGATAAAATTACTGACTTTTATTTTTATTGGAAAGAATGGAGTGTGTGAGACACTGTACAGTCCCAAATACTGTGCTTTTAAGACAAGACAGACAAAGACAGTACTATTGGTACTATCATTTCTATGTATCCTTCAGAGAACTCAGGCACACACTGATTATGGAAATCTAGGACAGAACCAAGAATGATTTGAAGTCTCCTGAATTCCAAGACAATATGTCAAATGGGAGACCAACTTCTGCTATTAGTGTTTTTGTGATAAATGTGGCGGTAATTCAGGTGGAAACCAGGCAGAGAAAATGCAAGTGAGCAACATTTTATTTAATCAATCTGACAATACAATCTGTTATCTGTCCATGATTAAATTAGAGCTTTTTATGTATATTTTTTAGCATCTGTTTTGGGTTATTTATGTCTTTTTAATTCATGTAATGCAAAACAGTTTCTGTTCAAAACACAAAGGGAACCTTTAGGCTGAATACTGCCAGGTTTCTTGCTTCGGTTTTCCTTGCCTCCCTTGCCTATTGGTGACAGGATGCCCTTCTCTCTTGTGTGGCATTATACCTCTTTTGTGATTAAGAGGAAAATAGGTTAATGCAAAATAAAAATCATAAATTGTGTATTTTCTAATGTGCTGGCCAGTGTTCTTGGAAAGGCAGAAACCTTTCAGTAACTTGAGGGCAAAATATCAACAGTTAGTTTTTGCCATTTTTCTCTAATGTGAGACTATTTTTTTCTGTTATATTAATATCTAGTCTTCTCAGACTGTTAGCTTGTAGGTTTGTTTTCAAGGCAAACTTTCAAAATGCTGCTTAAGCCATGCAACACGTCCCCTGACTAGGACTCAGTCACAGGTTTTTAAGTTCTGAGAACAGTCAACATCCTTAGTCCTTTACCTAGTACAGTCTGTTCTTGGCCATAGGGTTTCATTCCACAGCATCCTGCAACTGCAACCCCACAGTGCAGGGAATCACATCTTCTGCTGCTTCCAATTCAAATAAGGACAAAATCCAGCAGACAGTTGCATGGGGAAAAAATATATTTTAAAGTTGGAGATCTCCTATGTAGCATCTCTTTCTTTCTGTGATCACACAGTATTGAGCAAATGTAATTTTCCTGATTTTTGTGGCATACTCTGTAGGTGCTGGCAGACGTGGGGATCCCAGCACCCACAGTGTGGGTTAGAGGATCAGTGAGGTGTTTGCATCCTGCCTTTTGCATCCCCCACTTTCATCCTACCGGGTGTGGAATATTTATCTTATTACTGACACAGAAATACAGCTCATGGAGACTGAGAAAGACTTTAAAGGGTTTTTCTGTCCAATAAATCAAGGCTCCAAAAATAAGAGGAAGAAAACTCCAGACTGTTTATAGACTAGATGGTGCTTCCCCAGAGGAAGTGCAGAAAAGAGCCAGGCTGTGACTTCCCTCAGTTAGTTTACAGTGTGTGTGGCCTGTGTTGCTCTTTTACAGACTTTCTAAAGGGATCGATCTTTTGTAGAGGAAAATCCCACCATTTACCCTTATCTCTGCAATTTCCATCTCCTGTTATGGACTTTTACAATGAGAGTTTACAACACTAACTCTGTGAAGGCATTGCCTGGCCAAATGACACATTTGAGAGCACGAGTGGTGGAAGAGGCGCGTGGCATCTCCTGGCACAACCAGAGCTGGGGCCAGAGCTGCCCAACCACTGGGACTCTATTTTCAGGATACATGACACAATTGTAAGTGTCCAGATTCACTGTTTCCACTCCAAATCTTTCACTGTGGAAACTGGAAAGATGCAGTGATTTTAATGGAAAATGAGCCGTATGTTTTTTACAGTATCCCAGTTATTCACTGAGCCTTTTCATTCACCATTCACTTCCAATGAGCTGCAGGCTATAATTCACTTCCATCTGTACACCTAATGAAATATTAATATCAAATAATTAAAAAATTCTGTCGGTATTTTATCATGTTTTCTGGTTTATTTTATCATGATTTCTGCACATGCTTTATTTTTATACTTGCTGATCTACTGGACATTCACTTGGTATTTATTATTAGTTTTCATTAAATTTTGTCAAGAAAGTTAGGATCATGGACATTAACTGTTATTCTTCAGTGGTTATTATCTGAACAGATCTAGATCTCTTATCTTCAAGAGAGCTTGAACTTATACTCAAGACAAATTAAATCTGAGTTACACATATCTCTGTAAACATATAGAAAACTTTTAAGATCTGTTTTAGTTGTGTTTACATCTAGAACAGCACAGGGAACACCCACTGAATTATGTATCTCTTAGGCTTTCTGTGTCAAATGGGAGCAAGTAAGTTGCAAAATAACAGCAGGCACTGAAGAAATAATGTAATTGCATAAAGGCTCCTTATTCTTCTAGAGTTCAATACATCTTCTAAAGTACTTTCCTGTCTACTCGTTTTAAAAAGAAGAAATGTTTGATGTCATTTTCCTTGTGCAAATAATCATTTTCAATTCTGTTTGTTCCACACAGCATAATCCATCTTAGGTTGCACCCAGGTTTCATGCTGAAGGATGGGCAAATAGGATGTTGTTCAATAAACTGCTTTGATTTGCTGGCTGTGATCCTCCCTTCCAGCCCCTCTCTTGGAGAAAGAGCTATGCACCATTCTTCTCCTGCCTCCTAACAAGGAGAAGGTGACACAGGGTTCCTTCCCCTGCTCCCATGGAGGTTTTGACACCTCCAAATGCACCTGCTTAGGGCGGTTGGAGCCTGGTGAGACATTTAGAGGTTTGGGGAGGAAAGCAGGGAGCGCATACTGGCTTAGGAGCCCTGCGGAGATTATGGATGTGCAAAGACCACACAATTCCAACTTTTCCTTTTTTTTTTTTTCCCCATCCACAGACCGTCCACAAACACTATTATGTGGGAAGAGAGAGCCACAGGGAGTTGTGGAGTCCTTTCTTTCTGCCTCCTTTTCAGGCATTTCATATGAATATGCCTATATTTCTTGCAGATTTTGCATGATCTTTAACATTTAGAAGACCAAATTTGAGGTGATGCTTAAACTTAAAGATCTTATTCTGCCTGGTACGCAGTAGAAGACGTTATTCTCTGGAGATTTTTCTATTACATATATTTCTCTTATTTCTATTACATTTTCTATAATTTGGGGCATAGTTTATGCTTCATAGCTTATAGAAGTAGTCCTCGCTTTTCCACAGGAAGAAAAGAAAATATTATCAGTAACTTCTCCACAGAGACAGCTAAAGCCATATCCCATAGGTCTGGATTATCTGGAGTTGTGTCATTAAGTAAATACAAGCAACTAAAACCAACAGATCTGTTTATTATTATAGTTCCCACTAGCTATTACAGTAGAAAATGAGAAAAGTTTCCAAAATATCATTGGAAAAGAAATCCATGAGAGCTATGAACTAGGGAGAGGGGAAAAGACGGCAATTATGTTATCCCCAAACTTCTTGTCATTAAAGGAACTCAGATGCAAACTTAACTCTGGATGGCCCCTAGAAAATAGTTGGCCTTTCTTTTTCATTTCTGGACCCGTGCTTGACACCCTGAAGTTGGCCAGAAATTCTCCTGGGCAGCATCCTTGCAGTCATACAGTCTTTGTTCTGCTCTCTTGACTCTGACTGCTGAGCTGCTACGATCCATTTGCTGTTGACACTGTTATTCCCAACAAGCATGAGGATACTTGAGATTTCTAAACAGGGAAAACAGAGGTGCGTAGCCCCTCAAGTAAGAAGGTTGAAGTGATAAACCAGAAATAAAACTTAGAGGAAACAATACCAAGTAAGAATGAGAAAGAAAAGAAAAATGGTAGGTCTCCATTGCTAGCAGAGAAGAGACAAAGAGTTTTTAGAAAGGAAACTTACTATCATATCCTCGTGATTTTAGAACATTTTGTTCAGTTAATTGGCAATATAAATCCAGACACAACAGAAGTGATTTTTTTTATTGTTTTTATTCATCTTTTCCTTAGAAGTGACATTTCTTACAGCAAACCAATAAATTGCAGAGGCAGAAGTAGTCAGCTTTTCTTCAGGTTCAAGCAGCCAGCCCTCACTTTTCAGATAAGCCTGAATGCATAAATAGGGAACACTGTATGTTCTTGGGAGAACGTCCATCGTGTTTGCTTGCAGTAAAGCAACCTGAAGGTTGGCTCAAGACTTCTTTATGGGAAAGATCTGGGTATATACGGAGGGCTGGTGAGTGGGTTCTATTTAGTGTTTTTTAAGCTAAACGAGAGAACTCTTTAATGGATAAATCATATAAAGATGTAAGCTCGCTTGGTTTTAACTCCCAAATGGAACAGAACTAGGTCTTTTACACCCAGGATATATGCCTACCCATCATTAGAAAGTCATATCAGCAGATGGTAATATTTGCAAAACTTAATGGCTGTAAAACTGGCTCTTTCTTACCCCAGTCTGTTCCTGGATAAAGCTGTATGTGGAAAATGAGGATTATTCACAAATTCACAAATACTGAAGTTCTTCTTGGGAAATTTTCATCTGGAATTAATTATACCATTCACCCACACATCCACAACTCTCCTCCTAATCACTGTTTTACAAACATCATCTTTTCGTTCACGTTCAATTAATTAAACAACTATATGGAGAGTTCAGTTAGTAATCTCATGCCCCTCGTAAATTGTGCTGCATTTTCAGGCACAAACTGTGCAAGATTTCCCTTGGTGAGGAAGTGATGTGCACATGCCAACGGGTGGCCGGTGTCTGAAGCCAGGTTGGGGTATAACACCATCGAAAGCAGAGAGGAGAGGCTGGGAACATCAGCAGGATCCAAATTATTGCCATATGCCAGAGCAGCCCTCCCTGGAGCAGTGGGGAAAGGCCTGAACTGTGCTTGCACTGCTCGGAGCATGTTCCAAAGAGGAAAAGGAGAGCAAACTGATACCTTCAATACAGAGGAAGAAGTCCCTCCTGCAAGTGCGGTGTGATGCCCAAGTCGGCAGTAGCAGCCCCTCAAGGCTATGACAATTTTTTTTTTTCACAGGACAACCAAGGAAATGTTCATCAGGGAGATATATTGCCAAAGCTAGTTAGCGGTGCTGTTAAACCTTATATTTCTTAGTGTCTTCAAGTTTCACACAGTGCTAGTGGATTGCAAGCAAACAAGCAAAATGTCTGCTAAAGGTAGTTGGGAGAAATGTCTCAGAATTTACTGATTTGCACAAGATCCTGATCAAACATCACCAATGTAAAGGCAATTTGCATAAGAAGCTATACCTTTTAGAAAATTTCTCCCTCCTCCATTCTTTTTGATGAATCCAGAGTAATTCTGTCAAAGCTAGAAACATTAATCTGGATTTCAACCATTGTATCTGCGAGGAGAATTTTGCATTTTGCTCACAGCATATTTTAATGATTATGAGTATACTTTGATGACATGTATACTGTTGTATGCAAATGCATTTACTCACTCATTCTCCTTCTCATATGATGTTTATTTACATATTATTATTTAAATCAAATAGTCTTTTGACATCAAAGTTATGAAGTTGAGCTCCCTCAAAATAGAAAATGCCAGTAATAAGCTACCACTTTAATCTGCTTCCTTATGCTTTACATTATGATACAGTCTTTAAGAACAGGATTGTATATAATTTTGACACTGGAGTCTTATCCCATTCAGTCATCTGCTGGATACTTGAACAGGCTCAGTAATCCACCCAGCTTTTATGCTTTGTTTATCTTGTTCTCACTAGTTGAGTTAGTGGCTGAAGGGGAATAGAAGGCCAAAAGCAGAAAAACAGTCTTTTAGAGGAAAACAGCTTTGAAAAGACAGTCCTGGGGGAACAGATATTGTATTTCTTACTCTCTCTCTCTCTCTCTCTTTTTTTTTTTTGTTAAACTGGCAGCCAGATGTACAGTCAGCTACTTAATCCTTGTTAGTGCATTGTCTCCTGACAAAGCTCTACCTCTTTTTGTTTTAGTTTTATCTTTTGAATAAGTTCAGATTCTGTCCCCAAATGGCCTTCATTCTCTGGACTTTCTTGGCTTTCTCGGTTCTTTTCTTTTTCTAGTTTTATGTGCTTCCTTAAAGGCCAGCCGAGTAGAAACTACCACAAGATACCCAGTTAAAAAGCACCATACAAGGCTGTCAGGCTGTTAAGATTGGGGGTTGCTCAAGGACTTTTGGAGTTTGCCCAGGAAACTTTAAACACAGCCTGCAGGATCCTTGGTGAAGCCCTCATTCCTGCATTGGTCACCGTCATAAGGAGTGGAACTTTAAAAATCCCTTTATTACAATCTGAAAGGTCATTCAGGAATGTAAGGGCAAATTTCTTGTGCTTTAGATTTCAGTGTCTTTTTGAAGAGCAAAACCTACTAAATGGGAATAAGAATGCCTGAGTCCTTATGGTACCAGTATTCAGATACGAATTCAGCATGGAGATCTTGGCATGAAAGTGGCAGCGGAGCTGATGCAGCCCAGCTCAGAACAGGGCATGAGAGATCTTTGCTGGTTCTGATTCTTTTTCCCTTTGGGGAGTACCAGACATGTGATATCAAAGATTTGCCCTGTAGCACTTTGTCTGAATATTGACATACTTAATTTTCAGGAATATATATATTTAAAAAATAGGACGAATACTTTAAGAAAGGAATGTAGTAGGAGGTCTTGCTGTCCAGCAGTCATGGATTTTAATGGATACCTGGCAGTCATTGCCCCTGAGAACTTCATGGCTTTCCAATTATCTGTTTATTTAAAAGTCAGCAAGATAGTATAAGACTCATAAAGGACTACGAAGACAGAAATAAAAACAAGGTAAAAAATCAATACATACAATGGATTTTTATTAAATGTCAAAGTTGTTTTGATCTGTTTGTCTTCTGTTCTATTTAAAACTTTCATTAAAATTACTTTTTCCCATTACTCGGATGGGCTTCTTTAATGGGCAATGGTAAAATTAAATTCAAAGTGGTCTGTTGACTTATATTCTTAATTATTCATAACTTGCCTTCAAATTGTAGGACAGAGGGATTCACTGCAAGTATGCATATTAATATTTTCAAATGTTTCAAGTCATGAAACTTACAAACGTTAAGGAATAATTTTATGACAACACATCTGCACTATGAGGTATTCTAGCTACCCTAGACCCTTGACCCTACCTGTCCAGGGTCAAATTTTGCAGTGAAGTTTTCTTATTGTAAAATAATAATGTGTGCACCTTTAGGACCCCAAATTATTCCCCAATATACACAATGGTGACAGTAGCACTAGATGGGGTAATCACAGCCATTGCAAAACAACTGCAGGAGGAAATGGGCAGGGAGAAGATGACCTCAGACCCAGTATATCACGAAATACGACCATGTGCAATAGAATACTGGCACTCCTAGTTTTAAGGAGTACATTAAGCATGAGATCAGGGAAGAAAGAGGAGAACAGATTGTGAGTTTTGAAATCTCCACCATATCATCCAGCCCAGAATGATACTTCCTTGACTGCTATCAAATCAGAACAGACAAACATGACCTACAGGGAGCATTACTCAAAATACTGAACACATCACTTGCAGCTGGTAAGTGGAATCAACAAGTTTGGAAGCTTGGAACCAAGCAACTAGAAAACACCTTGAGCATGGAGTGGGGTCTACAGAAGCTGATATAGAAGACAGGTGTAATTTCTACTTTTATCTGTTCTTCTATTCCTGAAATTTAGTTCACTATACATATTTCACAATGACATGGGTCCTGGTGCCTATACAGTTATCCTAATGCAGGATATATCTATATTAGTCTATTGACTTGTAGATGAGCAAGCTGTACCAGTCCATCAAGCACCTCTACAGTCAGGTAGACTATGGCATTCTTTTATATTGGGACCCTGGGAGTTGTAGAGCAAACCTCATCTTCCTATACATTTATATCTGCATTACACTGTGCTTTTCATTTCTGTTGGAAAAGAAACCCTCAGGCCCAAGCCTGTATCTGAAAATCTGCCATCTACGCCTTTAGGGAACATCGCCAAAACATCCCAAATTTCAAGCCAGATTACCCTGGCAGAATAGTTTATTTGCCCCAGGTGGCTCAAGCTGTCCTGGCAACAAGAGTTTTGCCAGCATGACTGAATCCAAACGAGGGGTTCGTGCTGGTGCAGCCATGTGGGTGGTCACAAAGCCCAGGAGGCAGCTTACAACCACCAAGCCTGCCAGTAAGCCAGGCCCCTGTTTGCACACCCCGTTGCTTGGTGCCAGGCGAGCACATGCTGAGGTGCCCACGGAGCCTGCTGAGAAGTCAAGGACTCAGCAGTGATGAAAGGCAGCAAGAAAACAGACTGTGGGAGCAGCTCAGATTCCCAGTGAGTGCTCTGCCACCAACGTGGAGCTCCAGCCCGAGACGTGTGAACAGGCTGTTGTCCTGCAGCATTTCTAGGTAATCTCAGCTACTCAGGGGAAGTGACAGCTTTGGCCGCTGGTGTGAAACAGATTTCTTGCCTCCTTAAATAGAAGTGTTGCTCCCTTCTCCTTCAGTGTAAATAAACAAGAACAATCTCTCAGGCATCTTTTTTTTTTTTTTTTCCGTAAGGCATGCTTCTGAACCCAATTCAAATGCCTTTTCATTCTGTTTTCACAGTCTACTATAGAGAGGGGAGTATCTGTCACAGAGCAGGGTCCTACTGTCGTAGAAAATAGCTGCTGACAGGTCATGCTTGTTCTTCGGAGGGTTATTTTTCCCTGTGATTTAATTAAGGGATAATTCAGATGAAATATGTACCACCTACTTTTAGCTCAATTTAGCTAAAAATTTGTCCCATGTGGAAAATGGCCATATAGAAAGACATTTTCATCCCTATAGATCTTTCCTTTTGAATGGGGGGGCTCTGCTACTCCTGCAACATCACTCCCACACCTCACTTGGACTCTGCAATCCCTGCTCCTGACTTGTGTAGAAGAAAGATTAGACCTGAAGGGAGAGTGTCCAGATGAGACACTACTCCCACTTGGCCCTTTGGAGAATTCCAGAAAAAAAGAAATCTCTGATGGTGAGTTGCAATCCGTTGCAACTTCTCTACAGCCTTCTCTTCGTTCATTCCTAAGGCTGTGACCACCACAGCTAAACTGCGATGTGACAGTAGAGACTTTTGGCTAAAATATGAGGTGCCTGAGGAGATGTAGGGTCATGAGCTATGGCCCTTCTAAGCTTCCTCCATGGAATGAAGACAACATAATTTTGTTGTCTAATTTTCTAATGCTAGACAGTTTACTTGAAATGTCAAATTTAAACCCACCTATGCTATAACATATAAAAGTCTTTTAGATATCCAGCTTTTGAACCTCATTTCCCAGTTAGGTTCACAGTTGATTGCTGAGATTCTAGGCAGTTGCCTCAGCACCTATACTGAAGTTCTACTGTTGTAAAACTTCCTTTTTTTTTTCTTTTTCCAGTTGGAGCAGTCACAGCATACACAACATTCAACTTCCTGTATGAAAGAATATGAAAAGTGAATCAACTAAATTTATAGCATGGGATTTGCCACAAACCTATCTGACTTTCCATTTTCTCAATATCCAGGTCACTGCATTTCTACCAGTTTATTCATTGTTTAGGGATCTTTTGTGATTCTTGTGGAAGGATGGAGTCATGAACCATCTTGTTACTTTGAAAAGATATTTGAATTTTGAAAGGGATAAAGCTGGTGTCTAGATGGGGTGAGCTGGTGCCATAAATCCCAAGAGAGGACTTCTGAAGGGGAACTTAGGTGGTGCATAACTCAATGTCTCTGCAAGAACATATTCTACTGTTTGAACTTTGTGATTAGAAAACAAAGCAACACACTGTGTTAGCTTGAATCTCAGTGTTAGGTAGCCAATCTAAATCTAATTTTGTTCTGTCAAGTTAAGGAATACAGCATGTTGATAAACAATCTTCATTTTGTCTTGCCTTTTTTTTTTCCTTTTTTTTCGAAAAGATTCACAGGAGACCAACTTGATTCAACAAGTGAAAAAAGCTAAGAAATTGCTGTCTGAATGTTCAGTCCAGCTGCAAAATGCACTACCTTTAGTTTGTTTTCTTTATATATTTCCCTTTATCTACGATTGGTTTTGGCCAGAACTGGGCTGTGCAATTACAAGCAGCAATTTTACTACTTCTAGCTCGTGCATTAGTCTTTACACCACCACATGACCTCCCTCTTTGTATTGCACAGTAATAAGCTTCTCTTGATAAAAATCTGTTTTGGTAATTGGACAAGACTTGAGTTCTAAAGGAGGTTGAATGTCTAGTAATTCATCTAATCATGTAATATGATTGTTGAAGGAGCCTTCCTTCAGAAAGAGAATATTTTGACAGGACTAAAGAAGCCCACAAGGAAATTATTTTCTCCAGAAAGCTAATCTTCCTTTTGTTAAGCTTTCTCAAGATTGAGGTGGAGAATAGTGCTAAACAAAGCTCTCCAAATATTGATCATCATTTCACACTACTATGCAATCACCATGTAGCCTATAACCTTAGTTGTATTTATGTGTTTATCAGGGCCTGAGTGCATCAATAGGCTTAATGACATGACCTGAGGTCTCTATCCACACTCTCCACTGATGAGGCCAAGAGCCCCATTTAAGCTCAGGCTTGCCTCTGTCCCTGTCTCTTGACAGGACTTTAAGCTGATAGATCTATCTTGCAGTCTTGTTTCCAGCCTGTTGTCTAGCCCTGTCTCCCTCCGCTGCTGACTGGGCTTCCTGGAGGGACTCCAGGCCCACTTCTTTCCTTGTTGTGACCTGGGTTGTTGATGGACCCTGTTACCCGCACCTGACTCTGCGGACTTTGGTCAGATGCTGCAGGACTGTGCGCTGCTCAGTGAGGACCCTGCCTGCATGGGGCTGCCCTCCGCTACTAGCTCCTTCCTGCTGTGGAGCAGTCCCAATCTTGCTGCTCTTCAGCAGTGCCTATTACAGCGTCACATACCCAGTCAGTATCACTGTCTGTAGGTGCTGCTGCATTCAAGTAGAGCACATTTAATGTCTACGCTTCTAGGAAACTTGTGTTCTCTATTGTTCCATTTTTATGATGCTCAGGTTCTTCTTTTTTTCTTTTCCCTTTTTTTTTTTTTCCTGTCTCCTGAAAGAGCTCAAAATGGAAGGCTCCCAGGTTAGAAGTCTAACCTCATGAGAAACCTGTGGGCATTCTGGGGAGAAGGGTCAATGGGACTTAGCATTTTGTGTGTCTAAACCTCTTCCTTACTCATACATTTTCCAACTGTGAAAAATAGGATAGAAATATTGAAAGACTAAAAAACCATGACAAAATAATGCACTGATTTTCAAAGACACATATTCTACTCTGTGGTACCTCTGCCTGCTCCAAAAAAAAAGGAAAACAAACCATGTTGTTGGTAAAATTCCCCATATGTGCTGTAGTCAGTCATTCATAAGTTCAAATTTGCTAAAGTCATCAGCAGTCTTTGAGTTAACACATCCAAGATGGTCCAAGGAATATCTTGGTTTTCTGATTTTGCAGCATAGTCTGGTCTTTTGGAAATGAGGCTCAGTGGGCAGAAGGCTGGGCTGGGGATAAAACATAGCATATTTTAGTATGCTTGAGATGATTCTGCATCCATTTGCACATTTCTTTTTGCATGTCTATTTTTGATACAGACTTCACCTCTTGTGTCTGTTAAAGTCACTGGTATTTATTCCTAATAGGGCAGAATGTTACTGTTACATAATATTCATAGCAAGTCTTCATAAATCTTCTAAATTACTTAAAATATGCAAAAATTCAAGCTATGCATCAGGTACCAAGCACAGTGGCTCCCCAGTTGTGGGAAAGGCTGGAAAGATTAACTCTCAATTTCCTGGATTTGACAAGATGAAGCCTAATGCAGAACATTTATTTTTACTCATTTCTGTGTGTTTCAGGAAATAAAGGACCATCTGCCCCCTTTGTATGCACACGGTAACTTCAGTACCTCTAATCATCATAAAGAATAAACTGAAAAGATCTGCTTCTGAACTGTTTTTTTCTTGCCTGGTTGTATTAGACTCATGTACCAGATGTATCAGCCTCAGAGATCTTTGTTTTTCCCTAGTGGCCCCTAAAAGGGCCTGATACATTGCAATTAGTTTTCCAGTCAACAAGCAGTGAAACAGACAAACAAGCTTGAACACTATCATAAAATCACAAAAATAAACCCCGCACAAGACTTAGTCCTTCCACTCATCTCCACTATAGGACAAATCTTGGTCATTCCTGGCAGTTTCTCTTTATTCTTGAAAAGCTCACTGCTGGCAATCCCCTCACTTCGCTCAGTGTGCCTAAACTTAGGTACTTGCTCCTAGCAGAGACGTTTCTTATTCTCCAACCGAAATCTTGCTTGATACAATCTGTTTTTATTCCTTCTTCCCTGGTTCACAGTGGTTATAGACACAGTTTATTCCCTTTCTCTTCTCGCCTTTACTTGAAGGCTATTGCTTTGTCTCCCCCTGAATCTTTTCTTTTCTAGAACAAAGTTAAATCTTTCAATCTTTACTCATAGGTCGTGTTTCTGGATCTTTCATTGCTCCTGTTGAACTTTAGCACTATCTCCAGTTGTTCCACCTATCAAATGTGGAACAGCTTCACTTGTGTTATATATGATAGCCCTGATAAAAAATCCTGGTGTGACCTATCCTGCGTGCCTTAATCTCAGGAAAGGGGCAGATGGCACTAAGCAGAATGCATTTGTCTCTTGCAGATGTAGACTGACAAAAAAATGCTTTCCCTGTTGTCAATATATGTGACCTAAGTAGAGATTATAGTAGCATGAATGTACACCCTTCCCTTTCAGCCTTCGTTCCCTTACAACTTTGACCAACTCTAAGCATTATCTGGTTTATGTGCTTATGTGTGTATATAAATATATAATCATATATATAACATATACACAAATTTATATAAGTATATGTGAGTATAAAGAACAGAGTTATAAATATGTGCACACACATCTATATACACCTATCTTTGGATATGCACATGCGTGTATATATAGTGTTACATAAAAGCACACTCATATATATCCTGAAAGCAATTCCTCCTACAACTCCCTTCTTTGCTAAATGTGGGAGGAAGCACAGTTTCATTCACAGCAAAAGAGCCTGCACAGCACAGATTCTGCTAGTCAGCAGATTGCTTTTGCCTGGAGGAAGTTAGTGAAATTTTACACTAAGGAGCCCGAAACTTTACTGGACCTTTCGATGTTCCCCTTCTGAAATGTTATAGAAATCTTGTTAGTACAAAGACAATAAAGCAGGCTTGTTTAAATAACCCATTACCATTCTCCTCTTATTCAGACCACAACAGCAAATAAGCAACTGCTGTGTCTATTTTTTGATCAATCCTTCTTTGTTCTAGGCTGCCCCAGAGGTTCTGCAGATTGACTCCCAAGGAAGTTAACAGTTCTTGCGGAATGGATTCTTGTAAACAGGATGCCCATATGGAAAGCCTCCACCTGGCAGGCACTGGGAATCCTCTTTTCTCTGTCTCATGTTGAAGGCTAGTGAAACCAAGGTGTGGAAATGTGGGTGCCAGCACTGAAATATGTACAAAGTGTTCAGAAAATGCATGTGTAGATTGTTCCTTACCTACATATTAAGCTGGTGGATAAGTAGATCTTGAAAGCATCAAGCTTTCCTCAATTTTATCTTAATTTTATATGAGCCAAGTCAACAGGAGTAATCCAAGACTACCTGAGTCTGGTGCTTCTGACTGGGGCAACCTTTTTCCCTCCTCCTTCTCCCCACTCTTGCTCTGACCTCCTCTGCACCAACCAGCAGAAAACTAACTTAGCAAAAATCCAAATAGATTTTTGGGGGCCTCGTGAGCTGTGCTGTATTACCTTGGTGCCAAAGCCAACCCAGCAGAGAGAGCAGAGAGAGGGCGGGAGTGGATCAGGAGCAGGGATGGATTAGAGAAGGAGAGATTTCAGCAGCAAGAGCAAGCAGTCGAATCTCTCTTATTACCTGCCCTATGACAGACTCTGCATGGTGGGATTTATATCATCGGGCACAACTTTCTGGTGGCCCTGTCTCACTGCTGCTGCTCATGGCTTGTTCCACCATGTTTGCTCACCACCAGCTTTGGAAGAACCTTGCAGCCTCCAGAGACCAGGAGTACAGGGCAAGGTTACTTAGGAGCAGTCCTGACACCCCAGCAGTAGGACAGTGGGAAAAGACTGATCCTATCACTCTGAAAGAAAAATATTTTATTTAAGAGTACTCCTCCTGCAAAAAAAAACCCTTTCTTAATTGATTTTTTGTTAGAAGGAAGTCCTTATTCGCTGAAGTGATAATATGAAAATGCATCTCTTTAACTGCGATAAATGAGTAGCAACCCTAAAAATTCTATTCGTTATTAAACTTAATGCCTGTTTCACTACCACAAATGGAATGCCTTAAAACCATGAAATGGACTGAGCCTATATCCTTTTACAAACTTTAACAAACAGTGTCAATAATATTTATTGCATGTTGCTACCTAAAAAATGATAACAATAAGCTAAAATAAATTAAAAAAAAACATATTTGTGAAAACAGAAGTTGAAGTCCACTCATGATAACAAAGGATATTTGTGAAAGGAAGCAAGCCTTTATTATTATGCTTAGAAGGATAAGACTAAAACTCTAATTTTTCAGTGAATGCAGAAAAGCATCCAACAATTAATTTGCCTATTTAAGTTGCATAGATTTTTCAGGCCTAATTTTGGTATCCTCTTTTGATAAACAGAAGCAATATCTCTTCAAGTTAATCAAATAATTCCACTAGAAACCTTGTGTAAATGAGGTCAGAATTGGGCTCAGAATCTGAACCGCTGGCTGGCAGTGTCCTGCTGCTGAGGTCTGGCGCCGGAGCAGAGAGCCCACAAGTATGTGTGTGTGTCTGTGTGCGCCTGCTATTCTTCCTGTGTAATTCTGGAACTTCCATTTCTATCTTTGGCTGCAATATGTGCATCAAAATAACAGAAGCTCTCGGAGTGGCAGAAGCTGTTTATGTTCATTGTGCACAGAGGGAGGGGGGAGAAGAACCTTATTTTAACCAGTTTGCCCATTCCCAATCTGGAGCATTGTCAGTGGAGGGGAGCAAGGGCTTCCAAGCCAACTATGGACAATGCACTTAAGTTTTATCCAAAATATATTCAGACTCCTGCAAAGGTCTATGTGGCACGGCCTTATTCAGAATTAACATGTGCCTCTGTCGTGCTCAGTGGTAATTTTAGCACTGACTTTAGCAGAACCACATATAACCTTAAAATTTGGGTAAAAGTCAAAAGCTGCAGACTCCTTTCTGGGCTTTCCTCTGCAAATACGTTTCACTTTGATGTAGGACAGCAAACCTCTCCCAAGCCATAGGTAAATTTATCACTGTTCCTGATTGGGAGATCAATACTTTAATTTTACTGTGTCTTTTAGTGGCCCTTCAGTCCCTGGCATATAAGAAGTAGTTCCCTTAAAGCTCAGATGCAGCTTACTTGATTTACTGGGGGGGTTTTGGTTTTGTTTTTCCTTTTTGAGAGCCAAGGCAACAGCAAAGGAGAAGATGATTCAGCAATCGGCTGCTGATGTCAGCAGAGCCAAGGTTCAAAAATGTGAAGCTGGGCAGCAAAGATACTCGTCTTTTGCATTCCAGAGAACAAGTTGATTTCCGCTTTCTTCTCAGTATATAATCCCATGGCAGCAAACAGCACTGACATTTTGAGGAGCCAGACTGATAGGGATAAGCAGAGACTTGCTGGCCCCGCTCCCTTGTTGAGCCGCAGCTGCACTGAGCCTTGGCTGAGGTTCTGGCAGAATCAGACCTGCTCTTTCATCAAGGATTTATTTTCAGTGCTCCTTGCATTTCCAGATTCAAAACCTTCTAATACCAAGTAAAAGACACTTTTCTCTCTCTCTCTCTTCTTGATTTTCAAGAATTGGAGTGGAAATGGGAATGTTAAAAATTCACATGCTTGCAGAGAGTGTCTCAAGGGTTGCCAAATTTCCTCTGTTTCTAATGATGCACTTAGAAGAAGGAAGCTTTCAAATTTCGAGTCCACACAGGAGCTGACATCAGCTTCACTAGACTTACAGGGATCTCAGGTGGAGGCAAAGGTCCAGACCCTCAGAACATCTCCTGCTGTCACCTCACTTTTAGTTAACGCTCTTAGCAGCTGAGACCTGTGACTGCCACCAGCTGTTCTGGCTGCTTTCTTGACCTTCACATAAACTGCCAGGCACTAACCTAGATAACTGGGAGCTGCCTGGCCACGTTAGTGCCCACAGCACTAGCAGCAGACCAGGGAGCGCCACGTGAAGTCATGCTAAGGTCCCTCCTCTTCATGAGGTGTCAGCCTGGGCAAACACAGTCCCTGGAGCACGGGCATCACAAAATTGTTGTCATTTCACCTCTCTGAAGTGCTGGGATGCCAAGTTCGTCCAGAATGAGCGGAATGTGCCCTTAGTACTTGGTGTGTTATTAAAAACACGCTCACGTTTACGTACCAGAGAGTTTTGTAATGTTAGTTTTGCCACTGGCAGAATACATCCTGTATCTGCATAGCTCCTTTTACAGCTTTGCATTCAGCAGTATAAATTTACACAGCAAGTAAAATAAGAACATTTCCTACTTTTTTTAAAAATATTGTGGGAAAAATAAGTGCTTTCTGTTGTATTAAGGCCAGTAGTGGCTCTTTCAGCAGTGTGCCATCAGGACACTTAACTCACAGAAGTGTGTGCTCAGGATTTGCTGACATGTTTGGAAGGAAAGAGCAGTAAGGCTGCTCTTCTTCAGAGTCAGTGATACATTGCAGCACCGTACAAAGTTAGCAAAGCCGTCAATTTTTATGTTGATGTGAAACATCTTTGCTAGGGATCAGCACTTGGTGCAACTACACTCAGCTACGCTCATGCATAAGACAGATGCCAAACTCTTCTACAGCAAGCAGGTACTTATTCAAGTGTTGGATTCTTCCTTACTTTCATGTAAATCAGCTTGAAGCCACTGAAAATGAAGAAAAAAGTATATTTTTGAAAGATCTTTTGATAAATTATACTATGGAGCATAAAAATGCCTTTATCAAAACATGTATGAAATCTATTGTTCAGCCAAACTATTCTTATTCCAGAAATATTACTGCTCACTTTGGGGCATCTGTCCTTCAGCTTATATACCTGCATCTGTCTTAGAGATCCATCCTAGCACACTGTTAGCATTGTTCACTCTTGAATGCTCTGGATGAAGTCCTGTTCTCTCCAAAATCCATGGCAAAATATCCTTCTGTGCAGCCAAGATTTCTTTCTGTAATTACAACTGCATTTCATTCCCTCTCTCCAGTGTAAGTTTCTCTCTGTGTGATGCTGGCGTGCTCCTTCCATCTGGCTCCTAACATATTGAATTTCCTACTTGTTTTTGCAAATGTATCGCCAATGGTTTCCAGAACTTCATTCCCAGATCACTGACTTGCACTCAATTTGTCAAAACTTAGTTAAAATATTCAGTGTCCCCACTGGCCTAAGGATGATAAATGGAAAGTCTGTTCCTAATATTTCTTTCCTCAGGAAGCTCTAGAAATTCTGTTTATGTGAACTGAAATCTACTATCAGAGACTAACCAAGAGAAACTTGTCGAGTAAGTGATACTTCTGTGCATTTGTTGATGTAATCAATTAAAGTAATAACCGAATATCCATTTGTTGGCACTATTTCAAAATACTTCCCCTGTCTTTTTCCATGTTTGACTGACTAAGGCATGTAGATACAACAGTGACATGAATGTTACAGATGTTTTTTTTTTCCTCCATATCCGTCAGAGACACAGGAAATCATTGCTCATTAAAACTATAAGCCAAATAATTATGATCTTTTACTGCACCCCAAACATAACAGGATATGTTTTTGACATATTTCTGGTATAAGTCATACAGAGTGACTTTAGGTTTTTAATTAGAAGGAAAAATGTATCAGGGATAAATAAAGTAAAGGAGGAATAAATGCAGGCAGTACAAAGGGTCCTTTAGCTGCTCTCCTGTGTCCTTGGAGGAGCAGTAAAGCCTGTTGCTATAAGAATGACACTTGGATGATACTATAGCAGTGAATAAAATTTTCTTTATCTCCATTACAGCCTTGGTGCGATTATTTTTTTTTTTTAAGTTCTTACGATGTGATTTGTTGGATTCAGCCTGGAATTTCTGCCACCAGCTCTCTAGCTTCATTCCTTCATGCTTCATCTGTCCAATTATCAAATCCCCTGTTGTACAAAGACACAATTCAGCTGTTCTAAGGGCTTAACTGTGCCCTCAGATACAGGGATGTGCAGTGCTCTGCATCTTGTAAAATCAAAACGCACAGTAGCCAATTTTTGCTCAGTACAGAGAGACGCATCCACCTTTGAGCATTGAAGTAAACAAGTAAACACAATCCTAAAGATCATCTAAGGAGACAAGCTGCATTCTGACGCAATGAACCACTCACCTTTTCAAACCAGCAATGCACACCACAACACCACTGAGACATGAGAGCTGGGCCAACAGATGCCCTGATTTGCTTGTGCTGTCCTCCAGGAGTACATACTCCTGATACTGACATTCACTACATACTCAATTTTTATTCAACTTGCTAAACATCTTACATTCTCTTTCGTTTTGGGTAACCAGCTATTCCCTTTCCTCTAAAAGATTTATGCCAGAGTCTTACTTCCACCTTGACTATCTCCCTGCTTGCCAGTTTCTCTCTCTGATTCTCAGTCACTTATGAGAAATCTCCATGCTCTAAGATGCTGTTTGTGCATGCTTGCGGCTTTCATAGCCCTACTTACACTTTGCAAATGAGATTTTTTCCAACATGCTGATTCTGAGGATTCTCTGCTTAAAGAGAATATTTGTACTGAAAGAAGATGCAGGTAGATCCTATGATACATTACAGATCGATGCACCTAAAATATCTTTGACCAGGACCAAGATGTAATTTTGTTAAGAGATTCAGAATATGCAAGCATCTTTTGTTGCATCTTTTTGTTGTTAATGAAAGCATCACATCACTCCCAGAAATGTGACGGAGGGCAACCAAGGGATACTTTCTAGTCTTGGGAAGGGTTGGAATGGCTTCAGTACAACTGCTTCCTGCCATCACAGAACCCAAATAGCTGCAACAGCCCCAGCCAGCACCCATGGCAGTGACGCGGCTCACTTGATAGTCAAGGACTGAGTGACACCTGAGGAAAGGCAATTATTTGTCTCCATTAGCACCTTCTCTGAGTGGCTCCTGAAGATGGGGAGGAGAAGACCTCGCTACCATGGTCTTGCCTCTGCTGCAGGCAGGTTTTGTTGAATGGCATTTTTCACGGTGCCAAGGACGTAGGTACCCCCTTCCTTTGGGCACCTGTAAATCCAAGGACTGAAATGAGATGTCTTCTCTCTCCCAGCTTGTCAGTAGGAAGAGACAGGAGCCTCCAGGGAGCGATTCAGGGTGCTTAAACTGCAGTTCAAAACATCCTTTTACAGGCAATGTATCTGTCCCCTGCCACATACACGTGTTCCTCCTGCAGGAGACCAGCCGTGGAGAAAAGCCTGCAAACAGGAAAGATGGGAACATTTGGGCATCAACAGGTGAAAATATGGCTTCATTCCTTGGAGTTGTTCAGCACCTTGAATTACTTCACCTTTCAAAATATTATAGTAAAGTTGGGAAATGCAGACAAACAGAAGTTTCCTTTACGTGACGAAAATGTGAGGGTTTTGTAATGTGCTTAGCTGGGGAGTGCACAAGCAGGTATGTTCTTTATTAGCAGCTTTCCTTTTTACTGACAGAACAAACTGTCAAAATTCATTACGCACAGAAGTAAAATCAAAATGCAAATCTCTATGGGGATGAATACCTGTGCAGCCAAGGTGGTGCCTTGCTATGATTACTACTCAAAAATATGCCAGATATGAGTTTGTGGCAAAGCTCCTGTTAAACAATAAATGAAAAATAATGGATATGTGGCATTGAAGCCTTCTTGAAAGGTTGCATGAAAGACTTTATCCTTTCAGAAGCAGAGAGTTTGCTGCTGGAGCATAGGAAGAGGCTGCTAAGCTCCTGAGAGAATAAATAAAATGGAGATGTTCATTTTTCATTCTCGGTAAAATATTGATGAAGCACCATTGTCAAAATCCATTTGGCAAACTGCATAGTGTGTCTTGAATTACTGTACTTTATGTTTCTGGACGTGAAGAACATCATCTTTCAAGATGCTCCAAAATAAAAGGTGTAGTGAAACAAGAATATTGAATTTTGGTTTATTACAATCCACTGGATAATAAAACTGTCAGTGTTACATTTAGGCAATTTTACTGCATGGAACAAATACTCATAAAGGTCAGTGCTTTTCACACTGCTTTTTAGATGTTCACTGACCATTTGATGTTTTCACCATAGTTCTTGGCTCCATTGTCATAAAAATCATGTCTTGGAAGAACTGAAACCTTAAAAATATTAACATATATTTTCAGATTAATAGGCTCTGTGAATCAGACAAAGTTTAAGGGATCTTAAAAAAAAATAAGGCTAGTAGTCAATGCCAATATGCATAAGATACTTGATTTGTGCTAGTCTGATGTACACAAGGTGGGTAAGTAGAGGTGATTCCTCTCTATGACAGGCAGAAAGGGGAACCAGAGAAAAATATCCCTTAGGCCTGCTGAGATGACCAGGCACAGGAGAACTCCATCTGGATACCCCCTGCAGCACAGCCATTGTATATTTACATATAAATACACGTATACATATGTGTATTTGAAAGGACTACTGTCATCTTTCATGCCTTTCACTGGCAATAAGAAACCAAAGAAAAGCATTTCCCATTGCGGGGTCCTGGGCTGCAGCCCCGCTCTGCGCTGGGGAAATTCAGCAGCTGCCCGGCAGGGTTGGGGAGCCGTGGGGCTGCCCGTCTTCCTCGTGTCTTCATCTGTCCTCTCTGCCAGTCAAGGTGCAGTGACTGCGAGTCCAGGGGACTTCTGCCCCCAAACCTTCTGCGGTGTGCGCCCCATCGCAGCACTGCTCACAGGCCACCGTTAGCAGCAGCTACCGACCGCCGAGGTCAGACACTCTGACTCGGGTCCCTGGCTGCGAGACAAAGCCTTTCTGAATAGGTTTTCTTTGCAATGAGGTATTTGCATGAAGAATAACTGCTCCTTGGTAAAACCTGGTTTGTAAGAGCGATCATGAATAGCGAATCGAGGGAGGCAGGAGCACGAGCACACACCGAACAGCTGTTCAGAGCTGGAACAAATGGTCCCGAATACTGATTCGCAGTATTCTTCGAGCTCTGGACTTTTTTCTTTCCTCGGCTCAAATATGGTCTCTAGTTGAGTGGCTTAGCAAAATAAAGACAGATGGCAATGGATTATCTCTAACACTTCATTAATTGCGGTGCAGCCATTACAGCCTTTCTAAAGCGCTCGCTAGAGCTTTGCCTGACAATTTCCTTTAAACTGAGTCGCAGACCACTTAGTGAGCAGGGACCTAATGAGAAATTGTGACTTATTAATTAAGAATGTCTGTGTTAGTCATAGCAGCATATAAATACATTACTATATTTCGTTGCTGGGTATATCGAATGTTTAGGAACTTCTTCGGTGCAAAATGAGCAGTTACAGTTTCCTGCAGGGGCATGGCTGTGGCTGCCTTGGGCTGGCTTGCAGTCAGGACATAAATACTGAACTGACCCAAGCCAGATTTGAGAGCCTAATTCACTCTGATGTCATTCAGATTTCAAAATTAGGAGCCTAATTTACTTTTTCAAAATTGGCTTAGGCACATACAGCCAAACTCAGCGATACTTTCAAGCCTGAAGATGCAGATAACGTAGAGTGAAATTACTACTACAACTAGGTACTCCTCCGTTCTAATGACCTCAGAGGCTATCTTGAATCTCTTGGATATATTTCCTTTTGCTTACATCTGATCCAATCTGATTGAATTCATCCAATCCTGACATAGAAATAAGATGAGGTGACTTAGCTATCCCATTATCCCCACACCTGAGGTTATGTGACAATTCATGTCTCATTCCTTTAAATCTCTTTTAGCTAAGCAGGAGGTTGAAATATGTGTCAAAAAATCTGTTGAATATTTTTTGAATAATCTCATTAAAAATAATAAAACAAAGGTATGCAGAAAGAGAAAGAACTATGCTCTTTAAAGGAGCCCCAATTCCAGTACTGAGCATTTTACAGTAGTAACTGATATTTATTTACTTAAAATATTGCAGCATTTCCCTTTTTCTCTTAAAAACATGAGGAATTCACATACCTTGTCAATACACATCAGGCAGAAATTTCACAACTGAGTTAAAAGATGTTGATTTGTCCTGTGGAAGGCTGGCTTTCTGCAGCAGTTGTGCAGCACATACAGCTTGCACATCTAAGAATAAGGTAGCTGCCCCAGACAGAAGAATGAGAAATGTGTGTCACATGGATTTGAACAGGAAGGAACTGAACTACAAAAATGAGAGCGAGCCCTGGTGTTCTGCTTTCTTCTCCAGACTTCAAGAGGCAGTAGGACCCATGGCACATTTGTAGTCAGCTCACAGACATCCCAGGCAGTAAACCACCCTACCCTGTGCCAACAGGAAACCACCTCCAGCCATCCTCCAGTGGGAGCAGCTCCTGTCCCAGGACTATGTTCCAGCCATTCCTTCCCTGTAAGAAGTTCTCCGCTAACTGGAGAGCTCCTGGAGAACTGGAGAACTCTCCACCAACCTCAGTACCAGGGCCTGCTAGACCAGGTGGGCCATCTTGCTCACTGGGTTTGGCTATCACAGTGCATGGGAGACCGTCATAGACTGAAGAAAAAGTGTTCATCCCGACAAGTGAAATCTGCTGATGGATAGGCAATATTAATAGGCAGCGAAAGCAGAGAGGGAGAGTAAAGACCATCACTGGAGCACGGAATCTGTACTGGAGACACAGAGAAACCAACAAATAGAAAAATGTTCAGTAAGAGTAGTAAGAATGATTTGTGCTCTGGAAAGATTCACTTTGATACCTAAATTCAAAGTGCTCAACCTTAATTGGGCTAAGCACGGGTTCAGTCATAGGCTAACACAGGAAGATTACTGATGCTGGCTGGCCCTTTAATTAAAAAAAAAAAAAAAAAGGAAAAAGGCTGATGAAACAGGAGCAGAACCTAAACAAAAGAGAAGAACCTAAACAAAATCAAACCAGAAATAGCACATTCCTGACAGCAAGAGTGGATAATTAGTCACCAAATTGCCACTGGACGCAGTGAACACATTAAGACTTGATCTCCTTCCATGTGCCAAGAACAGAAGTTCTGATGTTTATGCAAAAATCACTGAGTTTTTTTTCTGACATGCATTATCCTGAAAGTTGTACCAAATGATCTAATATTTTCTTCTGGTTTCTCAGACTGTTCATGGACTACACAGTCTTTGTACCCCAGAAAAATGCAATGATACTATGTTGACTTTTTCTTCCACTTGTTTTATTGTTTATTTAGATGTTTCTTGAGAGCCCAGATAAATGCCAGGCTCCCCATGGGTTCTCCCCACCTCAGTTCAAGGAGGAAATGCAGATGTGCCTCTGAGGCAGTGTTGTAGTGCCAGCAGGTCCCTGCCTCCAGAGAAGAAACTGCTGCCCAGGGTTGGACACAGCAGCTCAATCTGCAGTGCAAAAGGAGCACCACTTAGAGTGTGAGTCAGGGCAGACAGCACACTGCCTGTGGAGGTACCTCCTCTTGTGCATAGGAGATGCTGAGACGGATAGTTGGCTCTTTAACCCTCTCCCTGTTTGTCCCAGTTCTGAGAAAGAAGTGATCAATATTAGCTTTGGGCTCACAGCTCAATGCCTGCTCCTACATATTAGATGTGAGATGTTAGATGTTAGAATTGTATATTCAAATTAAATAGCCAAGTATTACTTTCAAAAACCAAGCTAGAGTCATTCCAGTCTTTTAAAATTAAGAAATTCCCCGTCAAGCACAGGGCTTTTCCAGAACAGGGGGTTGCCTGGAACAGGGGGTTCAAACTCATTAGATTTTAGACGATACTTGGTGATACTGAACACTTTCCAAATCTCACACTGAATCTGTCTGTGGTATCAAACGTTTCATTAGATCCTGGGAGGGCAAGTTCATTGGAAATATATTATGTTTGGCTTTTAATAACAATGGAAGTAGAATTAGATAACTTAGCCTCTGAAGCATGCATAGAAAGAAAATATGTCAGCATTTCTCTTCCTCTATCACTCTTTTTATTATGTTTTTTTCTTGAATTTCAGACTTTTTGCACATCAGGTGCTCTCTATCATTATGTTCAAATCACATCTTGAAAGTACTATTTCAAATAGATCTTTATGGCTTATTAACTATGATGTATTTCTAACTTTTGTTTTCATGGTACAGATGCAATCTGAAAAATCTTCTCAAGGCAGGGTGCTGACTAACCACGTGTTTTGTAAATACTGAATAAGAACAGTAAATAGCAGTTGTTGTTGTTGTTGTTAGTGCCGGGAAAAGGGTGAGTGTTAACAACTTATTCAGACAGAGCCACAGAAGAGACTAATTTTGTAGCAACAGAGAACTACTTTTTCAAGGTTAGTGTTCAGAGGTTGGTCTCATGCTGATCTTTTGATGGAAAGTTTCTTTTTTGATTTATGGCTGAACAGACACAAAGAAAGCATGTTCACAGTAACTTTCCATTGAAATTCAAAGGAGGTCTTAACAATAAAAATATAAACTAGGAGTTTTGGGAGGGAAATTATAAGCAAGGGTGTCAGTTGTTCTTCCCATTCTTTCCTATTTAATTTTTTATCAACATAACTGTATAAGAATCATCATACTAAAAGCACAGTCCAGTATCTGAAACTACTACCTCAGTACAAGTAAGGTGAATGTGCCTCATCCTTATGCCCAGTGGAGCCTGTCTTGTACATGAGATTTTCTAGCTGTTTAGGAAAACTGTTCCCATTCTTTACGATCCCTTATGAGTATTGTTAAACTCTTGGTTTCAGCATCTGCCTGCGGCAGTGACTTCCATGCTGCCTGCTGTTCATTTTACCACTCTTCTGAATTTCTTTGTTTGTTATATTATAGATGGGGCTTCGTACTTGGTTAAAACACTGTAACATCTGTCCTGTTCATCACCCCATTCTTATCTCTGTGTCATCATTTCTTGCTTTGACTGCATTTAGCAGTGGCCTTAATGGAGCCATGATAGGAACACGGCCTCTTTGTTGGCCTGCTAAAATTAACTTAGGATTTCTCTTCAGCAGACATAATTTTGTATGGATTAGCACTGAAATTCACATGCTATAATTCATCTTAGTGATACAGGTCCAAATTTCTCCTCAGCCCTTCAGTATCCCTAAGTCACTTTAACTCATGTTTTTCCCACTACTCTTGATCACTCCTCTTTCCAAGTTGTTAATGTATGCTGTTATTTCATATCCTAATCCTAGCTGCCACTTAAAACTGGTTCTCCACTGGCTCTCCACCCTAAAAACAAGTAGTAGGAGGTTAGAAAAGACCGAAACTTCTGTGAGGACCATGTGCAATCACAAATATTTCATGGTCACCTCAGAGCAAGACAGGAAGAGGCAGTGGTGGGAAATACAGGCTGCTAACAAGGTAAGGTATTGCATATTACCAAAATATGTTACTTTACGGCCTCATTATGTCTCTGGTCTATCCCATGAATACTGACAAATTAGCAAAACAAATCTGTTCACTCTTGTAAAACCTTGCAGACAGCCTCTTGGAGGGCCTGAGTATGGGATGGAGATCAGTAATACTTCATGTTGTCCACATCCCGCTGATTTGATAAAATGCCAGGGAGCAGTGTAATAGAAGCTTTACTTTAGTCTCTATTCTGAGTGTATTTTGGTCTTTATCAGGTGTTTCATAACAATAAAAAATACATGGACATTTTTCTCACAGTACTGAAACTTTATCAGTATTTTGTAAGGCCTGTGGTTCTGTTCTGGTATAAAACAGCTCATATTTCCCTCATACCTAATGCTGACCTTACATTTAAAATTCATTCTGCACTATGAAACAGTAGGAGTGTTTCCTACGAGACCTGAGAAGTCTACGGAAACTTGGGAAAACGATATTTAATCTTTCTCATGGAATAAAGCTCATGGGATACATAGCAGATAGTTTTACACTGAAAGCTAATCGCCCGAGGAACAGCCCTCGCTTTCTAGAACAAATGCACATTGAAAAATATAGCAAATATAATTTTAATCAGCATTACGTACATAGAAGGCAGATCTCTGTAGAAAAGGTATTAATAAGGTTTTAGCTCTGCTACTGTTATGAATGAAGGGGAAATTGTTAAAAACGACAGAAAAAAAAAGCTTTCCAATAGATTTCACTCAACCGATGAACAAGCCCTCATTAAACCTTATTGGGGTACATCAGAGTTGTCTTAACTCTCTGTTACTTTTAAACTTTACACTTAAGGAGACTTGATGCTTCCATCCTACCCAGTTTACAGACACATATGGATGCTGGGAGAGGAGTTACAGGTAAGAACTGCACAAATTTTTAACATAAAAAATACATTTAATTTATCTTTGCTCTTTGAATAAGAGTGAAACTCACTGTTGGTCACATCTTGAATATTCTTCTGCAAATATCAGAACTTCATCTTTCACATCATCGTGATTAAATGTTATTTTTCATTTGCATAAATACTTTTGCAATGACTATAGACTTCAGTGTTAACATATTTATCTCAGTGTTAATGTATTTATCTCAGTACAGAAAGAATGTATCCTTGGGAATCTCTCTCTTTCTTTTTTATAACCTGATCTAGATTTGCTTAAACCAGAGAGAACAGAAGTGCTGCCAATGAGTTTCATGTTCATGACAGTTTTCCTACTATTGCATTTGATTAGGTTGGTTTATTCCAGTGATCTTTTTCAAGGTCAAAAATCAGTCCTGTACCAGCTGTTTGCAGTGTGCTTTTCCAGCACACTCTTCTATTCCCTCCTAATAGCACTAGATCAAATAGTAATTAACCATTCATAAACAAAATGGTGATGTATTATAATTACAGAAAGTAAAAAAAGAAGTTATTACTTCCTGTAAACGCTAAGGGATATGCTTTTCAATAAAATGAAGGGAAAAAATATGGCAAAGTTCCCAGTTTTTCAAGGCTGTATGTATAAAGATCCATTTATCACCTCAGTGACAGAAGTTCTGGAACTCTTGTCATTAATGCTGAAGCAAAACACATTTGAATGTCAAGTCAATAAATCATTCACCAACTAGAGGACTGTAGGGTTTTACAGTTGTTAATCTGTCTGGTCTGGCAATAGAATTTACACATGATTTTCATTCATTACTAGCACCAAAATAAACACAAATTATTCCTATCACAGAATAAAATAAGGGGAGTCTCAATTTCAAATGCAATTGAAAATGCAGAATATATATATATATTTAATATGAGAAACATAATATATTTGGATGGAAAGTGGAGTGCTTATTTTTCTTCTTCTGACATATTTTATAAAAAGTGCTAAACACTGATCCTCTGTCAATTATTTAACAGAAAACTGAATACATTTTTTTTTCCAAATTCTTTGCCCAGTATTGTATTTGGTCAAGAACCAGACAAAACAAATGGGCACTAAGGCACATTCTGAAAACAAATAATCATCAAGGCTAATTTCCCCAAAGGAAAGGGCCATGTTCCAGAACAGCAGGCCTGCAAGGTCAACATCTGTCAGCAGTCCCCTCTATCTCCTGCGGAACAGGGGTCAACCATCAGCATCTCTTCTTCCTGTAACTGTGTCAGTGAATGAAGGAGATATGTGATGAGATCTGTCAGGCAATCACAGCTTGGCTGTTTAGTCATTGCAATATGAGTTTACACCCCATGTATTTCTTTGAACACATATAATACAATTTTATATCCTAGAAGTTACCACCAGAGCAAAAAGGTGGAAGTCAAAGTGTCTTCTTCAAGAAATACTTTTACAGCACTTCCATTTCCAATTAAAAGCAAGAAGCATCCCCATTTTCAAAATGAGAGAGAATTAAATTCCTTTCCATCACCACCTTAATCAGCTGCGTCTCATATGTTTTTGGAGTTAGGGAATGTTTGAGCAAAACAAATGTTCATACAGAAATTTTCTCTTTTGAAATAAATTAAATTTTAATGGAATAAATAAAACAATAAATCAGCAGAATGGAGACACAGTGGACAGAGGAAAGGAGAAAAATGTACAACTGTCTGTGCAGCAAATGGCTGTACAGAGATGATAGCCCCCAGTTTGAGCTCAATTATGAAAGTGCCAAGTGCCTTTTTCAAATATTTTGAACAATTTCACTCCTCCTGAATTCACTGTCCATGAGGAGCTTAGTCAAGGCATAAATGTGCACATATAATGGAGTAGATAAAGAGAGAGCAGAATGCGATCCCAAAAGAACCCAAAAAACTCTATCATTGGTAAGGTAAGCACCGTGGAGGCTCAATGTTTTTGTGTCCCCTCTATGGCAAAACACCAAGGTAGGATGTGGTCTTGATTAACCCATGACAGATTAGATGTACAAAACATCATGGAGCTGTAGGGTAATACTGATGAGTCTAACAGATGCCAGGTTAAACCCTTTTTTAGAAGGAGTTGTTCCCCAAAGTTAATGTATTGAGCTCGATAAGAGAGCTCGATGCTCACAGAAGACTAAACCTCCAGGCCTGATGGATGGCCTCTGAATATTTATGAGTATCTCAACGCTGCACAGAGGTGGAGACTAGAAAACTGTGAGAGAAGCAGATGACCCTGCATGAGCCCTGCTCCCGCCGTGTGCTTCCCACCGGGGAAGTGGCCCCACCAGCCCGAGTGACCCATTTTTCACAGGCTGAATAGGATTTAACAAATGAGCAAGGATTGTTCATCCCAGAGGAAGAGACAAGCTGCTGAGCGAGGCAAAATCCCTCCTAGAGCATCTGGAGGCAGTGAAGAGCACGGAGAGCGCCTGGTCCGCACAAGCGAGCCGTGGGGACAGCCTTGACACCCCTCGCCGATGACGCCAGCCGCGTTAAGAGGAGCGATTCCTCCCTTTGGAGCGTGGCAGCTTGCCGTGCCTGCCTTTGCCTGCCTAGTGAAGCACAGGGCGCACTTTCATTGCAGTTAAGCTCAGGAGGAGATGGGGGAAAATTATCAGTGCAGCAGGAATTCTAAAAATAAGGTCTCGTTAATTACTAATTCATGAGGTCTATGGAAAGGGGAGCATGTCAGAATGGCTTACTGAGGAGAGAGTGCTTTATAAATAAACATTTCCTAATGCATATTCATTACTTTATTGGTATATTATTTTTATTAAGAGGCCATCTGATAGAACAATGATTCCTGAGGGGACAATTAAAGGGGAGGTAAGTTGTTACCAAATTGAATAGACTATGTTTAACATTCATCTGATAGCAAAACATGCTTGAAAAAAAATGGTAACTAGTTCTCCTGATTTGATTTCTTACGAATTCTTCAGCCTGGAAAATTTCCTGTTGTGTTGAGTAGAGATTAGACCACACAGAGTAGTCCAAACTGAAATTTCATTTTCACACTTACAACATAAAAACCTTCAGTGTAGTTTCACAAATATAGCGAGGGGCAGGTCTGCTCTATCAGTAAGAAAATCTAGCTTGCGGCACCCAGAAGATTTTGAAATGCCTGCTATGTAATTTAATTTTAGATTCTCTTTTTTCCACTTGATATACATACATGTGCATGAGCTAGAATCAGAGCTTTTTTTCAAGTTCACTTACTGTGGTTACCTTCTTGAATAAATTGGAATAAAAGGGAGTTCATTAATCTGCACAAAATTACAAAATTATAGGCAGTTTCCCTTTGAGTTATATGTGATAGCAATGAAAACTCTGGGAAAAACTGTCATATTTTAAATGTTTACTGCAGTTGGTATCAAAGGAGATGTTAATGATTTGAAATGTGTAAATGTGCATTTCAGGAGAGCAATTAAGTTTTTAGTTGGATATTAATGCACGCTTGGCTTATGAGGGAAATATTTCACTTCCAATTCATCCTGCTTAAGCGTCAGCATAAGAGTCACTGGAAGAACTTTAATATTCAAACTAAAGTCCAAATCTCTGATTTTGTTATTAGGTCAAATTAGAACAAAGAAGACAAATTATTTTTAATTTGTGGGACAAAGTAGCACCACTATTGCCTGTTTTCCACCTAAAAGTTTAAAAATGAAGGTAGGCAGTTTTTGAGCCATCAAAGGTAGAGTTGAATGCACAGTCTTTAGCTTCCCTGCTTCAAGAGCTTACACCAGCTGCATCATCTCTCAGAACATTTGTTTTCCTTTCATTTTGCCTAGGAATGCAAGTGCCCTGTGCAGTATTTCGTTATGCTTGCAGCAGAGGTCGGTGGGACCTGCAAGCCTGTGTTTGTCTGGGAGTGGAGGCTGAAGGCTGGGAAAGGCATGAAGCATTTTAGAGTGACCTACACTCAGTTGAAAGGTTTTGGAAGGACCTTTCTAGTCCAAAGCTTCTCACCCAATTACAAATATCACGTAGATATCCACTCTTGTGGTTGTCATCTTTGACTCTCTTTGTAAGCAAGAGAGAAATACAGGGGTACTCTTAGGAGGGTGGTTTATCTGACCCAGTTTTAATATGTTGCTCAGGAGGGGATAAATCGCCCAGAAGTACATATTTCTGGTCAGATAAATTTATGCTCTGGTCAAAGGAAACCCACCTTAATTCTCAGCTTTGGGAATAATTGCTTCTTGAAGAGGAGCCCAATGTGGAAGGAGTGGGGATGACTGTGGGTTGATTATATTTGTTTTAATCACTTTGGCCATTATTTAAGCCTGTGCTGAGTAGTGCAAGCATATTATATTTGATGATGACAGAAAGTGTCAGATTCGTTGTGTGCTGCACAGATGGCCCACAGAAACCCCAATTGTGCCATATTTACTGTGCTTAGCAAGATCACTTGCGCAATACATATGCAGGAGTTTTGAAGCTTTCCAGAAACATCAGACTCATAGCACACATGCCAAAAAGCTGATCTGCACATAGCAGGAAGCATGTGATGAAGAAACTATTCCAGCTTGGCTCTTTGTTATCCGCAAATCCCAGGCAAATGTACACATTCCTCAGATTCCACCATACAGCCCTACCAGAAAGCAAAGGAGATGATGATATAGACGGGGAAATGCAGGCACAAGACAGCCTAATATTACTGTCATTAGGGCAGCAATCCTTCACAGGCATCAGTGAGCTAACCTACCATGACGGCAGACGCTTGGTGCAGCAGAGCTACCGCAGAGCCAGGCAGAGACGCTCCACTCCAGGGTCCTAGCAAAGAGCAAGCTGGAACGCTGCATAGGAATCCTACACAAGACTGAAAAATTACCCAGGCTTTGTCCCCAAAGACTCATATGTTTAAAAAGCTCTGCCATTATCATTAATTTTAAATAGCTTCTCTATCTGCTAATCAATTTTTAGTGCTCTAAATCTGACTGCTTTTCTTCAGTTTAACTAAAATTTTGCATTAGTTCTGAGAAAAGCCAGGGAGTTACAGTGCTACTATTTTTACTTTCAAAAGCAGCACTATTTAAGAAAAAAAGGAAAGGAAAGAAAAAAAAGAAAAAAAAAGAAGGAAAAAAAAGAGAAAGTAGTTCCTCCTTTCAAACAGCTGCAAGGGGTATTATACCACCAGAACATTTACTCTTGTTTTCTTCAGTCTTATGCAGTTCAAGAGAAAGAGGCATTGGCACAACAGCATGAGGCTCCCAGTCCCCTTTGGAATAACTCCTGACTTTCTCCTTGTTAAATTATACACAAATCAGGTATTTGGACCACGAGACATTACTTCTATATGACATACTAATAAGAACTCTGAAATTTTACAGGATGCTTTGGTCATTCACCAGATTAGAGCTCAACAAACTGTTCAATTAAAGATTGGTCATCTTACAATTACTCATAAATTAATCAGCTAATCAATGCTAAACATGTCTGGTGGACATAGTAGTGCATGGCTAGATTTAGAAATAAGAGCTAAAGGAATCCACAGCTAAGGGGTTGGGACACTTGCTTTTGCTAAAGTTGCACTGAATTGAGACAAAATGCTATAATCAGGAACTATCTTGTCCTTCATTCTGAAAAACAAGACAAAAAACACTTTTCGAACCTTCTTTTTACTTATTTCATTTGAGACTACAAAAATGCTACCCATCTTAACCAGAGAAACAGAGAGAAGTGCTTGCTCAAACCTCAAACTAGAAAAAAAAGATAGAAATGAAAGAAAAATAAAGTATTGTTTTAAGACAGAGTCTGGCAGATTTGCAAAGGTGATGGTATGATGTGCTCATGAGTAGTGGCCTTGCACAGTACAGTCCAAGTGAGGGTTCACCCTCCTGTATTTCTGTATAAGAGTCCTCTTTTGGGTATTTCCCTGCCAAAATGAATAACAGGAGGAAGCTGAAATTCAACTTACAGTGTCCAAAGATAAGAGAAGGATTTTGGGGGCGGAGGGGAGGGGAGCAGCCGTAAACGCTGTATGGAGGAGGGATGCAGGAGCCGGTAGCCATGGGAACCGGCGAGGGCTGCTGTCCTCGCCTGCAGGATCCCAGCCTCCCCGAACCTGTAGCGATACAACAGGAACGACAGCGGGACTGACAGCGGGAAGGACAAGTACTGGTGCCACCTGAAACCAGGAGTTTTGGAAGGGGATTTTGGAAGACTGTGTTTTAACAGGAAATCCATAGGACATGCAAAAAAAAATCCAGTAAAAGGAAGACACTGTCCTGGCTGTTGGAAACCTGGGTCTGTACGGCGAAAGGAATGACTTAGGCCTCAGCTATGTGAACTATGCAAGTGTGAGTGTTACTTGCATACGGCAGATTGGGGCTAGGGCTGCTATTCTGGAAAATTAGGCCCGCTGATTTTAACTCTTGCATTTGAAACACTTGAAAGAGATGTGGGTTTTTGGTTTGTTTGTTTGTTTTTCCATATTTAATAGAAATAGGGGAGATCTTTGGACTCTTCCAAAGCGCTTATCGTTAGAAACGTCAGCCTCCCCAAAGAGCCAGTAAGGTGGCACCACGGAAATGTAATTAAAATTCAGAAGTTTCAAGCAGTACATCGTCAGGTTTCCATTGCCTCAGGAAGAGCAAAAATCATTTCATAACTGACGTGAGAAAGGATCTTTTCTAGGCAGCTGTTACCCATCCGGGGAGTCTGCTCAGAAGCCACGAGCTTCTGTGAAGCCCTTCAGGATTCACTCCTGCTCCTGCAGGGGCCAAAAGGCTCTCCCCGCATGTGATAGAGCTGTAAGTACTACATACTACTGAATACTTAGTTACTAGTGCCCAAAGCTGCTCCTGAGCTGGCAGCAGGCACAGATTAGGACATTTAAAAATGAGACGCTAAATCCAAAGCCTGTTGCTAAACACCAATGCTGGATGATCTGATAGGTGAAGAGGCTGAGCCTGATCCACCACATCCAAGAGAGAGACTCAGGGGCCCCACGCTGGGCTAGACCCAGGCCAGTGCCTCGGACCCTGCACAAATGAACTTGTACATCTTGTGCTCTTCCTCCACAAAATACCACATGAAAAAATCCCCACATTCACTCCCAGGTGACTTGTGATATTGTGTTCAAATGCAATTACAGGTTAACTGGATGAAAAAGACCTATATTTATTGCATGAATTGTTCTGTGAAATACATTGATGCCCCAGGAATTGCCAGTAATAGTCTGAAAGGTGCTCATGCCAGCATCCCATGGGAAGCTATTTTAAATACTGATGGGTAGAGAAGTTTCTGAGAACTGAAAGTGATCTTGAAAACTATTGCTTGGTCTCCGCAGTTAGAATTTCGGAGAATTTAATACAGTAGTTTCTGGAAAATGATATATGGAAGAGATAGAGAAGATATGTAAAACAAGCATTTGATGGAGGCAGGTATCCAGAAAGGAGAATTTCTGGGAGGAAAAAATTGTTTAAAATACAAGTTTCTGAGCTAAGTCGTGTTCACGGCTCCTTTCTGGGTTTGACCAGCTACTGCATGATCAAGGCATGAAGCTGCCCTTCTCTGAAAAAGTGGTAAGTATCTCCCATCATAGCAAAAATGTGAAGCTTTATTCAATAAAATTGGGAATCCTCACTTGTAAGTGTTTATAAGAACAGAAAGACACTGTTTTTTCTCTCTAAAGAAAATTTTCTCTCTGTTGTAAGCTTAAAATTTATAAGGTATATATAAATTCTACTCAATTTTCCAAGTAATCCTCCTACGCTGCTTGATATTTTAAGGATATATTCATTTTTTAGCACTATATAAATATTATGTCTTTTTTCTCTCCTTTGCTGTATAGACTTGGCCGTTTTTTGCCTTGGCATTAGGCAAAATACAATTAGACAGCAGCATTTGCACCATTGTTAATGCTATAATAATTTGGAGAAGTATCTAGGAAAGAACAAGGAGTCTTTTTTCTTTGATAAATACTTTGTTTTTGGCATATGTTTTTACGCTTATTTATATATTTATCTCTATTCCTGAGGAACCCTTATTCATCAATAGAAACATATTTTAAAATATTTCATTACATTCTTTGTAGGAGGTAGAGAAGAAATTGCAATCATTTTCATATTGAGATGTTAACATAAAGATATATCATTGGTAATCGTTTTTTACATACTTTGTTTCATCTGAGAACTTCCATAAAAGTCAGCAAATTAATATCTTAGTCTGAAAAAGCAAGTCAATGTCTTCACTAAAAAATATTTAAGAAATTGAAAAGTCCTGCATCATCTTGCAAAGAATATATTTAAATTTTGTTGTTGTCCTGAATGCAAAGTGAATACAATAAACCACAGAGGTAGCTTAAAGCACGAATTCTGTACAGTAATTATCCATGTGCTAATGCTACACATATGAGGTATATGATTTGAGTCCCTTTGGTGAGGCCACTCACACGTGTGCGCAAAAGCATGTGTTTAAGTACTTAGCTGGATAAAGACCCTAAGGATATTGCTGTTGCACAGAGAAATAGAAGTCTCCCTGGTAGACCTCTACTGTGGATCATTTACAGAAGTCCTTCGCAGCACCTTGTTACAACAGGAGACTAACAGCTATGTATTTACTCCTTCTATCAAAATGCAGTGAATAATTTTCTCCCCTTCCTGTTGCACTGTAAATAGTAGAAAGATATCAAAGATATAAATAAAATTGAACCTTTTTGTGATTTATTTATTTTCTTAGGAGTTGAGTCTAATATATATGTTCATGTTTTTAGAGGGTCAAGGTGAAAGCAGAAAGGCAAAAAAAGGGAAGATTCACAAATTTACAAAGCAAAATTTTAGCAATGCCTAGACAGAGATGAGTGGAGTAGAGACAGATAAGATATTGTCTGATAAAATCCGAAAAGAGTCTTAAAAATGAAGGTAAGGAACCTTGAATTTTATGAGAAAGATATATTGATAGTCTGGTGACTAAGTCTGAGTTTCAGTTAAAGTTTATTTTAAGTGATGTTCATTGCATAGGTTAAAGAAATAGGACAGGCCAGTTAGGGAGAGTAATAGGAAGCAGTTATTACCTGTTATGAGAGGATCAATATTAGATTTCTTTTTATCACAACACTACAAAAAAGGTTGTTATTTTGAATGTTCCAGAACAAGCAAGAAGATTTAGTGAGAGTCTCAAGGTGAGGAGGAGAATAAAGTGAAAAAGATGAAACCTAATATCAAGGTTGAATACTGGGGAGGAATAAAGAGGATCTGAGGCCACCATTACAGTAGCTGAAGAGACTGGAAATACTCGCCAGGCCGAGACATTTGAAACCTTCCTCCCAGGAATAAAGTCCTCTGCAGGAGGACGGTGTGCGCTTGAATAAAATACAGCTTTTGCTACACATCCTGAAGGCTTTTCGGGGTGTATTTAATGGGATGTGTTGCAGCCGGGCCGCAGGTATGGAGCAAACATTGCATTTCTTTACTTCGGGCCCTCATTATGCTCTGTAAACAACCAGAATGCAGATTTATTCTCAACTCTCTGTTTTGCTGTTCTCCGTGAGAAGCGTGAGGGGCACATTAGAAAGAAAATGCTAAGATGCTGATTATCCATGTCTCCGAGCCAAATTAGTTTAGATTTCTCCAGGCCTCCTAGCAACAGCTTTATTACTATGGAGTTATTTCCTCCCAAATACTTCTAAAACAAGTCTCAGATTAATGTTTCAGATAAGAAAGTATATTCATTAGCTCCCACAGCTAGCCTATTTAAACACGAATTTCCAGGGAAGCAGGCAAGAGTGGTTTCATCTTGATTTACTCATTTTTTACATTATTCAACAGTAATTTGTTAGTGATAATCAATATACTACACATTCTCTTCATAAATGAGAAAAAAAAAGATAATGAATATTTTTCTGCATTACTAGCATTTTCCATTTTTCCTCTTTCAATTCAGTGTAGATACAACTTGTTATGTGCACATGAATCACGTATGCTTACCTATGAACGAGATATACTGTATATAATGTTGGAAATAAACACATACATGAGGAATTTATTTACTTCCTTAATAATTGTAGCTTCTGTTGTTTTCAACATTATAGAACCCAGATTCCTTATAATTTCCCAGGAGAATTTTTATATTCTGAAAAGGGCATTAATCTCCTAAATATTTATTTCCTGTTTCATGGTAAAATTTTCAAACATTCTTTTACTAAGACCAGTACTTCCTAATACTCAATTCTTTATCTCCAAGCAGAAAATCTATCACACAGTCTCATTTTCAAAAGTAGCTTAACCACTTACAAGACTCGTTGACTAATGAAGTCAGCGAGACTTAGGCTCAAGCAGCTGTTGCTGAAAAACAATTTCTTCAATCTTTGAAAGACAATAAAAGATGAGGCTACTAACAGTGCTGATATAGATCATTACTTACCATTTCATGAAAAAAAAGTACAGAAGCCTGATTTCAGAAGAGTGCTCCCTCACTGCAGTAGTCAAAACAATATCGGTGTTTGCAGAAACCTCCGTCTCTCTTGCAATTTTTCAGGAGGCAGATGGGATCATTTAGGTACTTTCTTGTATCGCAATGTATTTTCAGAGGAAGAGACTAAGAACCTTTTCTTTTTCTTTTTTTTTTGGTGGGGTGAGGGGGAGGGGAAGAGAGGTGGTACCTTAATTATTTTGGCCCATTTTGGGATGCCACCGCCATAACCAGCTGCGAGGCTCCAGAGTGTCACTTTACCTGGGCGCACATCAGGGGTTGCAGTTTCAGAGCACACAAGCCAACCGTCGCCATCAGCGCTGGGGAAGCAGACCTGCTCGGCTCCTGAAGGGAAGTGGGGAGTCCTCTAGGTTATCTCCATACTGTTCTCTGGAGGTAGTGGAGAATAGCACTAACCAAACTCCAAGGGGTCCATCCATTCCTATTCTGTCCTATACTGTTGGAAAAGTTGATAGGGAACTCCTTTGAGAGAGAGAAAATAAGTAAGAGGAAATGGAAGTATCTACAGTGTTGGATGGGACCAAAGAGGTAGGAACTGTAATATTCTGTCACAAAGCTTATGTGTTGCTTTCCATCAAGCACAGAAGGCCAACAGTCTGAGCTGCAAAGCCTTTTTAGCCCCAGAAATCTCCATGCAGATTACTGAACATGACTTCCCTGAAGGCAGAGAGGGTTTATATCTGATTGTGTTCCTAGAGGTCATATTCTATACCTGCCTTCAAGAAAATAAAAACTCATGTTATGTGGTGGGATGATACTACAAAGCTACCCTGCATTAACAGCCCGTGCAGTAAAATATAATCTCTAGACCATAGAGACAGGTATATTGGACAGGAAAAAACAAGCAAGCAAGCAAGCAAACCCAAAATACTTCTGATTTGTATAAAAAATAAATGACATTTACTTTTTATTGATTACATAAGCAAACAGTTTTGAATTTATCAGCTTTGTAATGACATCTAATTTGGGTGGAGACATCACTCTCCTTGTTAGTGGTGTATGTAATGCCAAAGACTCAATATTAGAAATATGGATTACTTAAAGCAAACCTTCTTATAAAGCCAATGATGCAAAATACCTTGAAGGTTTTTAAAAAGGAAATTCTCCAAAATGTCAAGATTACCATCTGGCAAGAAAGGTGAGAGAATACACAGAGGGCCTAGATGCTTTTGCATCAAGTCCCATGAAGCCTAGGAGGATGATTGTTTATAATACCTGATTTCTGAACTGTAGCATTTACTGGCATAATGCAGAACAATAATTTGGAGTTAAACAGTTCTAAGTTTGGACTAAATGCATTTTGAACTCTCCATATTATTAGAAAAAAAAATATTTCAAGTTTAATATGGTCTGTATTTAAAATAAAATACCCACAAAAAACAAACAATTTTAAAAAAAAAAAAAAAAAAAAGGCATACTTTCTTTTAATTGATGCTAGTGCTTTTTTTTTTTTTTAATGAATGTACTCAAAAAAGGAACAGGAACAGAGATGTTAGATACAGTGTCAAAGTCAGCGACTGATCTCCGCATTTTCATTCGTCTTAATCGGTGCCACCACTGCAGCCGGTGGCACCCCGGGACGCCTGTGTGGCAGAGCCGAATGGCGGCCAGCAATGCCACCGGACTAGACTCCGGCTTAGCACTGCAAACACGGATAGGTTTGACCCTTGGAAATCCTTTCATTCTTGGGAATCTGCCTGTGCTTGGACTGAAGCAACTGAAAGGCAGCATCCCCGGAACAAAGGTGCCGAGGACTCCGAACAAAGGGCAAATAGGACAAAAGCTCCGTTATTCTTTAATAGTTTTGTAAATTCCCCTCAGGCCAGCGCTCTGGCTGGCTGGAGACACAGTGCTGGTAACAGCACGTTTGCTCTGGGCTCTTCTACCACACCGAGAAACTTAAAATATATGTCTGCCATTACTATGAATCAAAAGAGATATAAACTCAGACAAAACAAGAAATGTGTCAATAGCTTAAAACATCAAAAAAGGAGATGTCTAACCTTTCTTTAATAGCAATCTATTTAACCCTATTGTTATATTACAGACATAAAAAGTTTCTTTTTATCCTACATATATATATTTTTAATATTTATATCTTACAACTTTTTCTCTATTTTCTGACTAAGAAATATTATAGAGATATGAATCAGCTGCATCTGATTCATAGTGAGGTCTGGAACAGGACTTGGTAACTCAGACCCCCTATCACTCCTCCTCCTTTATTTTGTTTTAGCAGGGTATCAAGCCAACCACATGAAGGCACAAAACACAGTATCACTGGAATGTTAATTCCTTTTTGCTCAGGAAAGGGAATGACTAACAAATGTTTGGGACCTCTTTATTATCTATTCTAATATTATATGCTTGGCGTTTCTCTAAGCTCCACAGGGGACTAACTGCAACACACTTGACAGTTGTACCAGCATCTCCGGGCTGGTATATTTACATTAGTTTCAGAGAAACAAAGTAGCTGTTGGAACAAATCAAACTCAAGTTTTATGAAAAGGCAAAAGACGGAACATGCTGTTCCCGGCATCCTTCATTTTGCCTGTGCAGAACAGCACGGTCTTCTTGGCTAACACGCTCAGAGCTCACGGGGAGCAACTTTGCACCGGCAACGTGCACGTGGGACTGGTAACGTTCAAGGAAGCTACCAAGGCGTTAGGCTTGCAGGAAAGATCTGAGATCCCTTTGGCTAACCACACATCCTTTATATGGATATTTGGATTACCTAAGGATGCAAGTCTGCTCTTTCATTATTGAAAATCCTTATAATAGAGTAACAGTATAACAAACAAGTAATGATTTATTACTGAGTCAGGAGGATTAGCAACATAGCTTTGTCACTTTCTTTAATGAATAAAACATATTGATAACAGTTTTGTAAAACTATACAAAGATACTGAGATACAGCATAATATACCAAGGGACATAGTAAACAGAATTCAGAAACTTTAATAGGCAAGAATATTTGCTTCTTTTTCTTCTTAGAGTCAGCTGTATGCAACCCTCTTTATTTTATGTATCACGGAAAAATTTTGCCTTGGTGCAGCACAGAATCTATCTGAAGTTGAATGTGCCTCTTCAACATATGCTTAAATTGTAATAATCTGCAGCATTAACAGCAAACAAACAGCTCCCCAAACTCTAACAATATATTCCCCTGGATTTGGTTAAACACTTAGTTGAAAATTGAAGAAATGCTTGAGCACTATTTGAGGTCCATTGCTGTGAGCACATACTAGAAACAAATCGTTTGGAGCATCTCTGAAAAGGGAAGTCCTTCTGAATGGAGGCTGTGCTTAGGATCTGCAATAAACACTATAAAAATGGGAACCATTACTGTAGAGTGAGTAAGTTCCTTGTGCAGTCAGTGGCAAAATGCCATTAAATACTACATAGTGATTTTGGTGCAGCTGTGAAGCCTATTAGGGCTTTTGCAACTGGGTGTAAAATGTCAGAACTCAATCTTTCTTCACACGCACCAATAGTTGCCATTGTTTCATTTAAACAATTGAATAAAATCACCTTGCTGTTAACGGAAAATGGGTGTCTGAGCAAAGTAGGGAATATCCCAGTTTAAGGAAACTAATAAAACATCTCCTACTTGGAGAAGCGGGAATTAGTTCAAGAGTAATTCCAGGAACTCTGGGAAAGACAGAATAAATATATATATATACATGGCTGAGACTCTCTTGTAAGAGAGAAATGTGTACATTCAATTTCCATAACTTTACCATTATGCTACACCATACATTTGTATAGCATACCTTTTCTCACAACCCCCTCTTTTTATAGTTATTTTGAACACTTTTTTTTTTTTAATAATTCTATAAGGTATTGTCATTTCTACAATTACCTACAATTAATCTGTTTGATGTGAAATAAATACCTGTATCACTTCAAATAACAATCAAATAGCCAATTTATTATTCCTTTGGGTAATCTAATATATTATTATAATACCAAGTAGCTAACTGTATATAGTGCCTTCTATCCAAGATATATCTGAAATTTAGGTACTTTATCATATTATTTTTGCAGGGGTCTTGCGAATTAATAGTAAATATTTATTCAATGTTAGGAAAAGAGACAGAGAAAACATTTCTTCAAAATTAGTGCTTCTGTTCATTGCTTTGTAAATGCTTGCATGGGGCTTTTGCAAAGCAGTTTACCCTTTGCAGCTCCCAGGAGTAGGAACCACCTCGAGGTGCCGAGCCTTTGCTTCATCCTTAGTCAGGCACTTTAAATTATAGCCATTTTCAAAAGCTTAACGTACTTTCTGGTGAGATTTTAATTGAGGAAGTCATAGAGCATTCAAATAAGCAGTTGAAGCTCCACTTCTATAAGAGTATGAAAGTTGTGCATTTATTCTTATGGATGGACAACGTGGTTCTTCCATGATTTATGATATTACATGTGCTGACTCATACACTTTTACCTTTTTACTTTGATGTTCTGTAAGTACTTTTTGAAAGAGTGTGTTGGCTGACGTGCAGTTTTATCTGACAAGTCTTTTATCTTGAAATGCTGTCTGGGTGGCACTCAGACAGATGCGCTGGACTGATCTTCTCTTTCAGCCACTGGCCCGTCTTAGAAGTCCCTCACATCTCTGCCTTCTTGTTAAGTAATGTAAAGGATTTCCTTTCTAATAATGCTTCACTGAATTTATAGATTTTCTTTCTTTGGATTACCTCTACTTCTGCTTCCAAAGAAAATAATGAAAAAATATATGAAAAATAATGAAATGGTGAAGAAAGTACAGAGTGAGTTCATATCACCTTAAACCTTGTTTCTTTCATCACTGTTTCTGCATCTACAGAAAATCAACTGAGAAAAGCAGAAAGTCCAAGTGGAAAAAAAGTCATGAGTTCTACTGGAGCCCCACAGAATCATTCCAGTCTTTCCTTGCATAATTGCCCTATTGCTGAAACACCTGGGTTGTTCCTGTGGTAGTTAAACACAACATTTGTCTTACGGTATGACTTCATCACTATCCAAATCGCTTCCAACTGTACATACTCACTGTTCCTCCCACTCATGAGGGATGTTTAAAAGCACCTGCACAGATGCTCTTTTCAACTTGCAAAAGAGGGAAGAGCGTCTCCCAGGCAATGGGACTTCACCACATACTTGTTTTGCAAAATAGGTCCTTAGTTTGTAAGATGCTGAAGTCATTACTGGTCGCACAGAGTAGTTCAGAATAACTTTGCAAATACCCTTTTCTTATTATTTTTTCCTGATCTGTTATTTACTAGTTATTTTCATGCTCGGTTTCAGTCCAGCTTTCTTGCAATTTAATATCAGTTTAAAACAATCTTAATGCTTATGTTTCACTTGAATGTCCCTTCCTCTTTTGCTTTTTTTTGTTTTACTTTTTTGGTTGTTCTTTTCTCTCTTCTGTCCTTTGTTACCTTTCTCTTCTTCCAAGCTAGCAAATGTAGACTGTATTTATAGGCTGGATTTTTAAAGAATAACACACCAGTGTCGGAATACGAATGTTACTTATGCCTGATGTCAGTTATTCATTGCTTGTCACTTCCAATGTACGCATCCACCAAGAGCTGACATGCTAGCCCAAAGTATAAAACCTCTGCAACCACATTTAAAAAAATAACAAAATCTTTTCATGTTTGAGCTGTCAGAGGAGCTCTCAGATTAGCCATAAAGGGATGCAGTCGCTACCCATAAGCACTATATAAGTAGCAGCCATGTAGCTATCACCACAACTTTGGGGTGGCAAATCGCCTTCTGAGCAATTCCAGCACCATAACGCACGGTGATATTATTTCATGTGCCTCTACTGATGACGGGGTATTTGCTGCGCCCCCGAGCCTGGTCTTTGGTGGAAGTGGTGCCTGCAGCTCAGCAGGAGCACCGGAGCGGTGACACCGCGGTGAGTACCAGGGAGGAAGGACATATGTGCTGTGCCTGCCCGGCTGCTCCTGGTGGAGAATCCATGTGAGGAAGAAAAAGGTGTGCTAGTCCCACCTTCCCCAAACCCCCTCTGAATAACCTCTCCCTGAGAGCCTTAGTCTATTGGGAAGTTGATCGGTCTCGGGCCGCGTCCTGGTAGGATACTGGCAGCGCCAGCTGGATCTTTCCAAGGTGGTGAGAGTGTTGCTGTAGGCCAGAGGGAAGTCAAACCTTTCATGCAACCTCAAATCAACAGCTTTCTGGGCCATTCTTCCTGAAGACTGGAAAAATAGTAGGGAAAGATTCAGGGCAGGGATTTCTGCAGATGAAGTGCATGAGGAAGCGGCACCTGTTCCTTCTAACAGTGTTTTCCTTCTAAAAAGGAAAAAAATAGAAAAGCAAAACACAGCACAAGGCTTCCTGTGTCTAATCTCACATCTCAGCCTTTGATCACAATTTTCACGTGTTAAGTTAGTGTGCTGGTTAGATTGCAAGCACTTCAGTATAGCTGGTCAGTCCTCATAAAATTGTACAAAGGCAATAAAATGCAATAGATACCATAAAATAAACATTTTGATTTATTTATCCTTATTGTCATGTATCATAGTTGGCTAACTAGTATTCATTCTCTAACTCACTTTGCACTTATTCTTATATACCTTTCTTTTCCTTAATTCTCCCTGAAAACTTTTTTTTGAATGAAAAAGGACTATAGCAAGCTTTTTTTTTTTTCCAGAAAAGTAGACAGTGTTGTCTGTATTAAGGGTTTACCAATCCAAATCATTTCTAATTCCTGAGAACATTAGGCATTTTGTTTTGTTCTTTTTGCGCAGCTGTTTCTTTCCTAGTTCTGCACAAACATATAAAATACAAGTAGATCAGCTGTGGTAATGGTGAGATCTTGACCACTGAACGTGGAGGACCAGCTTCCCGATGTATTCACACTTTCATATCCACGCTATGACCCAACTGGTTTGAACAGAATTTATTCAGACTTGACAGTGTTGATCTAAACCTGTTATTTTTGCATTTTCTGGCTCTTGGTAACAAGAGGAACTAGACAGACAATAAATGGCACCGTACGCTAAATGGCTCCCTCAGTGAGTCTCCTTCAGTGGTTTCTGTGTTAGAGGAGCTGCTGCTTTCCCCCTTCCTCATCACATCACATTATACCATCCTCCAACCTTGCCCAGTTAGCTGAGGAAAAGAAACACCTGCCCTGGGGTTCAAGAGCTGTGTAACTGCAAGAAAATTGTAGTACAATGCGACGACACAAGTAGATTGGTGGCCTTTTCATGGATAAGTTTTGTCTCACATTTTGGTGTCATCACAGTTCGTATCTGCTATTGTTTTTATGTTGTTTTATGCTGTTTTCATGTGCCCTTCCCTTTCGTAGTTATTACTATGTTCCTACATTCCTCTGGTATAGTGATGAGAAATGTGATGCTATGTGGTTTTAGTCCTTATAATGAAAACAAGACGGCTCTCCTCACATACAAAATTTGTAATTACAAAGCGGTGTATTGTGTTACTGGCAACTAATTAAAACTCTCTGTTGAAATGACATTATTACAAATCATTAACATAAAATGCCAAAATTAGCATATAGATGTTTTTATATGAAAAATGGAACTACTTTTGTAAGCAAAATCAACAAAATTACAATATTTTAATTGTCAGGATTTTAAGATGTTTCATATTGTTATTGTTAAAGAGATATAAACACAACATTTGCAATATAAAATCATAAAAAGCAAATTTTTACTTTTAGAAATGTCAGTGACTATTAATGTTGTCTTCTGCATTTATTATGCAGATTAAATAAACTTTAAGAACATGAAAATGCCACAGGGGGGTCTGAAATTACAGTATTAAGCTCATATTTCACTCTATATTCTTACAGCACAGGGCACACTAACTAGTTTACTCTCCTCCTCTGTAAAGTAATATTATTATCATATTATATACAGTTAAATTGAGGCAAAGAATTGGAGTGAATTCCTCCAGGCCAGCCAGCCAGTAGAATGCTAGCAGTGGGATGAGAATATAGGGTTCTGCACTTGAGCACAGGCTGACGCCCAGGAAACCACATAGACTTCTCACCCACAGGTTTAACTGAGGAGTGTGCTAAAATACTTGTTATTCTAAAGGTGTTTTGCAACGACGGATACACGGCTAGAAAGCAATTAGGATGCTCAGAGATTTTTGTTGAAACTTCTTACTGTCTATAACAGTGTTAGGACTAAAATAAGTATATAATCGCTTACTGTGAGGTCACGTGACTCTTGTTTAACAGAGTAATCAACGCAATCACTCTTGTGGTGCATTCACAAGCTAAGTTCGAATGTTTGTAAACTAGATAATACACATGTTTTTCATCAGAGGTCTGTATGAGATATTAGTGAAGTCAAGCCATAGTTTCCAAGGTACTTGTTATTTGACAATATTCTGACTTTGGTGACGTATGAAAGTGCTATGGAGGTAACATTCTGCCGGTAGCACATTAAACATGCTGCAGGACACATAACCAATGGATATAATCTTCAAATGCGTATGGAGAATCAGACTTGACAGTTTTGTTTACAAAGGCAAGCAGCTATTTGCTGAGAACAGATATGACATGCTATTCATCTTACTGCTGCTAAGCCAAAGGGATTGCAGCTATGATAACAAACTGTTAGATTTGATTGTCAGGCTGCTTATGCAACGTTAGTAATAAAGGGTGTTTAAAAGCATATCTCATTTGTTCTTGGGCAACCATATAGTATTTCCTACAATAATTTTCCCGGGGCACTTAAAAGCACAAGCCTAATTAAAGAACTTATACCTGTCTGGCTCAGCTTTAATGGGTGTTAAGTACCCAAAGCGTGTGTGTGCGATGGAAAAAGGAGCAGACGCGCTCCCGTTCCTCTGCTTGCATGGGTTGAGGCAACATGTCAAATGAAGCAGTCATGTCCTCTCATCCCTCTCTTGGCAGGTGGAGCCGAGGTGGCATGAGCAGGCAGAACAGGCTGCCCATCAGAAAATCACATTTACTTTTTGATTGTGGATTTAGCTGAAGAGTTCACTAAAATGCTCGTTGTTGGTGTAGCTGCTGCAGGCTGCAGTTTGGCACATTAACACTGTCTGCTGCTGATTCCAGTTCGCACCTCCTGGGCTGTAGACTGAAGGGACTCGGGAGTCAATACATTTCACTATTCATCCCCATCCCTGTAGACAGGCAGGGTGGAGAGTACTTCAGTTACCATGGTTAATTCAGTACAACCCCTACGTAATTCAGGCATAAGTCTAAATTTTGAAAGGCATTTTGACCATTATGCATAAGTTTACACATGCAGGACAGATCCAAGACTTGCTTCTTTGCAAAAGTCATATCGAATGCCAAAATACAGATGCAAGCAAGTAGCCTTTAGGTTAAGAAGTAGATGTGAGATGGAGACTCAGGGTTGATGGCACATTCAGAGTGACGCATCACTTGAGGTGGACAGAGCTTGTCTTCATCAGTGCATTGTGCTGCATCAGAACATGACCTTGAAAGCTCATGTTAATATAATGTTATTTTAAAAAGTGTCAACTGGTTTTGAGTAAACCTACTTCTTAGAACTACATATACTATATTCTTGGTCTCTCTTGCACAAATATGGATTTAGAGGGTATTTTTGCTCAGGGGAACTCTGAAAAAAATGGTAGTTATGATCAATATGTGTGTTTTAAAAATTTTGTAGCTCATTGACTTTTGAAAGATGGAAAATATTTTATAGGATTTTACAAGATTAATCCCTTATATAATTAATCAAGTAAGACCAGAACTGAGCCATTGTCTGTTCTTCTCCAAAGGCTCCTAGTTCAGTGCCAGAGAGCCCAACTTCTTACACACAGGCTTTATTTTACTCCAGTTGAGTAGTCTTGTTAGAGTAGATGACATTAATCAGGTATGTGCATGTGTATGAAATCAGATTCTCAACTCAGATATTATTTGTAAATTGAGAGCCACCTGGAACACAGAATTTCAAAAGGTGAAAGCCTCTGTGTAAGAATAATCATTTAACATTCCCCCTCAATGTAGTCCTGGGGTCAGAAATATAAAGAAATATGAAGGAAGTATGAAGGACCATGATGAAGTCCATAGGTGCTCATGATCAGCTAAGATGTTTATTTTGCTGGGCAGCTGGGAGATTGCTCTTTTAATGGGCTAGTCATCTGTCCAAAACAGTTGGCTAAGTTGACACTGATCGTTATGGCAAAACTAAAGATCACATTTTAATAGCTATATTAAAATTAAAAGGTGAGATATTAACTGTATTATTGCATGCTTCTTCCCAGGGGCAGCAGCTGCACAGTGCAGCATATTTAATAAAGCTATCCATCATGTGGTGCATGGGAGTGAAAAAGTTACCAGCAAGCAGTGTAAGAAACAGTTTGATAGCTTTTGTTTTTCAGCAAGGACACAACAGGACACAACTAGCTTCCTGTTTCAAAGCTAGAACACATATCTAGGTTTGAAAAATATTTGCACGGTGAACTGGATGTTGTTAAGAACTGAAATACTGAACTGAAATATTGTTAAGATTCTGTTTTTACCAGGGGCTCTTTTTGGCCAGCACTGGCCATCTAATTTGTCGTGCAGATGGAGGCGAGCTGCATATGGCCGTTCCTCCAGTGTAAGAACAAGGCTCAAAACGCCAGCACCTCCTCTGAAGGCAGGGGGGACACCTGCACACTGAGTATGTGGTGAGTGCGTGTCCTGCTGTGCGCGGGACCCCCTTCCGCATCGAATAATGGGGCTGATGGCTTCTGCCACCAGGCAGCGAGCAGGTCTTGGCAACACCGTGGGTATGTGATGCAGCTCGGGCCTCTAGCACACTGGCTTTGTTTAAAGCTGCCTGATGGCTTGGGCAAGCTGGTCTATGCTACTTTCTATTTTTGGAGGTTTTTCTTTTCTTTTTTTTTTTTTTCGACACAGAGGCACCTACCAATCTCATTTCTTTATTTTCTTTGTAAATAAAAGAATATAATAAACGTATTTTTTTCCCAAGGTCAGTCGCACTGCAGCGCCCACATCCCGCGTGCTCCCCTCTTTCCCGCGCTCCTTGTGCCTTTCAGCAGGCACCTCAAAGGCCTTACACGTAATTTCTGGCTGATAGCCATGTGAGGTGACATGCTGCCCATTGCCTTGGGGTCCATGAGACACCCAAGTGACTTTGCCTTGTGCTAACCCCTCTGCGTGACCAGGGTCCTGCTGGCAACGTCTAGTTAAAACAACCCTGGGAAGGTCCGGCTTCGGGTGTTCTCCAGCTTCCTAAGCGGTTGCTCATAGCTAGCTGGTACTGTAGGTTGAACCACTTTGCTTGTTCCCCTTCTATAGGAGCAGCTGAAGCCTAACTACCCTTGGGGAAGAGGAGTTTATACCTTTACTGTGAACACATGAAATCGCTCCCCTTTCTACTGCTTTGGCTGGTGGGAAGGGATGGCAAGGGCTGACTTGAGCGCCTGGATGGAAGAGCCAAGAGCAGAGGGTGAGCGGAGGATGTTTATAGAAAGACAGCTGGCAAACACAGGCTTCAAAACAGGACATTTCAAGGCAAACATAAGCTAGGTTGCCAGGCAAATGAGTGATAACGTGTGGAAGAAAACATGAAGTAGCCACACCAAGTAGTGCAGAGCAGGGGACAAAGGTGGCTCTGAGACCTGCTCGTGGTAGCTCGGGAACCGGAGCCCACAGTGCAAAAACGTCCTTTACGGGGGGCTCGCAGCATCCCCTCGGGCACGGGGCGCCGGCTCGCGAGGGGGGCCGCCTCGGCGGC
>JAWLRI010000818.1:2928537-2948153 GCA_034781795.1 Crypturellus tataupa | reverse complement strand
CCCCGGCAGCGGGGCCCCGCGGGGCGGCCTGGCCCGCGGCTCCCGCTCGCGGAGGCATCCGGGGGCAGGTTCCTAATTTCCTCCTCCTTTTCTTCGCTCCTTCTTCCCTTTTTTATTTTAGATAGGGATCTCTCAGATGAAGAGAAAACAATGAAAGTGCCTGGTTGCACACTACTCTGTGTACCTTGTGTGCGCCTGAGATCCCTGTGTGCACAGGAGCTCCCAGGGCAGGGGAGGATATTAAACACTTCAAAGAGCTGGCACTGGCCAACTCAGTACTCCTGTGCCACCACAGCATGAACTTGCGCCCGAATCCGTGGGTAATCTGCATGCTGGTCCCACTGCTGCTTTTATTTTCTCCATTTTATTCATTCTGTCTTAAATACCCAAATACAGCATCTCCTTTGTGCTTAGAGTGACAAAGGTTTGGGTTTTGTAGGCAGGGGGATTTCGAAATGTGTAACTGTAACGTGGAACTTCTTGTCGTTTAGCTCTAAATACTCGTTCTATGCATCAGCCTGACTCTCTGGGTGATTTTGCAAAGGTCACTTCAGCTCAACTTTCCTCTTCTTTGAAATAAGTATATTGATTTAATACAGTGTATATATATATACACTATATGTATATATATAGTTTTAGGGCAGAATTGGCAGTACAGCATATAAGCGTGAATGTGTAATAAGTCACAAGAAGAGTGTTTTCTCAAACAACTTGTTCTTGGTTCTGTCCATGAAGCCCAGTCGTCGCTCTTTGGGTGCGTGGTACCTGGTGGGTGTACAGCTTGAATTGTCTAATGTTGTGGCCTAATTAAAACAAGCTTGGAGCTGTAAAAGGGTCACTGTAATCCATACCACACACTTGTGCTAAACTGGCCTACAATTAACAAAATGAAACAACTGTAAAGGCTTTCAGAGTAAAGAAGTGCTGTGTTACTTATCTGGGTCTAATACAGTGAATAGCTTTTTTTCTGAAGCTTGCAGACTTCTTGGCGCTGTCATCTTCTGCTTGGAGAATGGCTGAAGAAGGGCCCATTTCTGTAAAGCTTGGCTTGAGCCAGTGAGACCGGTCATGAAAGCAAAAGGCGCCAGCGGTGCCTTGTGTGCCGGCTGGGTGATGTGCCCAGTGCTGCCCATGGGCAAGGGCACAGGTCACCCGTGTCCTTCACCGTGTGGTTTGGGGACATGGGGCAGAGCTGCGTCCCCTGCCAAGGCCTCCATCTTACGTGGTGATTTGTCACTGTCGTCGATATTTCATGTGTTGAGTTGAGTTCCCTCTTGGTGGGTCCTGACCTCTCCGGGCAGGAGACAGCAGCAGGCGCTCTGCTCCTTGCAGCCCCTTTGGGTAGAGAGATACACCAGTAGAGCGCTTTCTAATGCAGCAACTCACTGCGCTGATTGATGCTGCCTGGTGTCACTTACCTTAAGGTTTAACTTAGGCCTGGTCTAAAGGCCTAAATTGCCTTCCTGCAATTCACAGTACATCTGTATAAAGAAAATTGTATTATAACTTTAAGCTAAGAAGTAAGGAGTGGTTTTCCTGGTTCACACAGGGATCACTCACAGTCCCCTTGCCAAAATGATGCTTTGTGTCCTACCTTAGCAGTTGGCTACTAGTGCACTCCACGGCTTCCTGGAGGTGTTGGATCTCAGGTTGTTGTTGGAGAAACTAAATGATCGATTGAAGAATAGCCCTATTTTTTGGAATTTTAGGTGTATTTGAGACAAATAGGTGTATTACTAGCAAACAAAAGCAAGGAAAGGATTTTTGTTTGTTTGTTTTATTTTGAATGTGCTTTCACAGATTTGTTTCCAAGCAGTGGGAAACATTGAACTGTCACGGAGTAGATGTTTAGCCATTACTTGTAGTGTCCTAATAGCCAAGGCTTGTACATACAGTGTGTGCAGAATGACTGACGGCGTTTCCTTGCGCTCTGGTTAAGGAATGTCTCTGGTCTCACCCGGCCGATGCTGGAGCTTTCCATCGCTAGATTAGGATTCTCTTCCTAAACCTGGGTGTTGATTAGCCACAAGCGATCCATTTTAAATTAAACTGCAGGATAAACAAAAATATCTGCTACAAGGAGCTTTTATTTCAAGAAGTTTTACTTCAGAAGGGCAAGTTCTGAGGAACTAGTATGTGAAGTCCCCTGGATTGAAGATCTGTAGGGGTTAAAATATTACTTTATTATTATTATTATTATTTTGCAAAGTGTGGGATGCCTTAAATGAAAGATCCAGCGTCTGCTTGATAGTTGTACTTTAAGGAGGAGGAAAAACTTGCAAAGTGAAAAGATGCAGACCATGCAACAAGAAAAAGATACTGCGAATTAGCTGCAAACCTGCAAGGAATGGACTGAAGGAGGGGATCAATCATCAGAGAGCAGAAACTGTAGGATAGCATGGATTGTCAACACAGAAAGACCTTTAAGATGAAAAGGGGAAGAAAATATAAATTGGCTGTGGTGTATTGAGGATGTTTAGCATTAACTCCTCCAAAATTAACCAGTTATAACTAGTTTTCAGGGGGAAATCAGGATTTGAACATGGTTGAAAGAAACAAATGGAAATTACCAAAGTAAACATCTTGCATCTGCTTCCAGACTTAATGCAGTCAAACTGAGGAAGCAAAGAGTCTCTGTCTTAGCACTCTGAAAGAGTTGGCACAGAAGACTAGTCAGGTAAAAAGGGTTGTTTATTATCTGCCAAGTTGGATATAGTGATGTGATTGCACTATAGCCAAAGAAATATACTTCCCCTTATTTAAAAAGGGGAAGAGGATGAAATCCATTCATACGTTTTTAGGCTGATCTTAATAGTATTCATGGATTTAGAACAAACTGGGAATGGAAGAAGTAATTAAATATACAAAGATAAGTGGAAAACAGGATAAAATGTTGTGTGGATTTGCCAAAATTAGGTCATAGAAGTCTAAAGTCATGTTGTTACTGGAAAAAAATACCAAATTTCCTAGACAAAAGGAGCAGGGTAAGCTACTTCAGTGAAATGCACGTGTACTGTGGTGCTACACTGAAAATAGCTCAATTGCAAATAGAGGGGTTGGCTAAAAAGTGGTAAAGTAGCTTAGGAGAACAGCTTAAAGTGGAAATTGTTGGATTGTTGTTTGACTGTGTTGCTAAGGGAGTTAGTGCTTTGAATAGGTATAGTAGGAGAGATCTGTGTGTTGTTATTTTTTTTTTTTTTTTTTTTTTTTTTTTTTTTTTTCCTTTCTCTTTCCCTCCTCTGTAATACTGACCCAAGACCACTATTATCTTGATAAGGCTGTGCTAACATCACACAAAGTTAGCAAACTGTCAGCCCTGGAAAGGATTGAGTTATTGCACAGGAAGAATTAGGTGCCCTCGATGCCTGAAGCAATAGGAGTGAGAGGAAGTGAAGTGGCTCTGAAAGCCAAGTCATCTGCTGAGTGTTTGTTAAGCCCACAGCTGCTATCAGTGGGCAGGTCACCCCTTAAAGCAGGGCGGGAGGAAAAGGCCTGAATGCCATAGTCAGGTGGGGGAAGACTATTTCATGGTGGGTGCAAAATAAAAGTAAAGTGAGACACTGTTAGTGGAGGCAAGTTCCACTATAGGCCTTGCGTATCAAGAGTGACTTCACGTGAAATACTGTATGCATTTCTGGTCACTTGTGTATGTGAAAGACTGAATCTCATGGAAGAGTACAGAGACATGCAAGCCGAAAAGATGAAAGCCTGAAAGCATGAACGGTCTGGGCTTAGACAAGACTAAAGCGTCATGGCTTTTGTAGCTTAGCAAGGGCCGAGAGGAAGATAGCTGCTTGTAGGCTCCCTGGGGCGAATTCCTGGAGAGGGGGAAGGGTCACAAGCTTAAGGCTCATCTCTAATTCTGGATTTAAAAACTAGATAAAAAGGAGGATAATTAAGTGACTTTGAAAGTCAGAATACCTGTACCTTGGAAATCAAAATGGGTTTCCTAATGATCATATTTTGAATGCATCCTAGCTGTACTTTCCGTAACTCCCAGTTTGTGTTAATGTGTGACTGAAAGTTAAGAAATGTGCAATTTCTAGCTTGAGCTACCATGACTTCATTGCTTGTATACTGGCTGCTAATCAACTTCTCTGAAGGAGATTTGAGAAGCAAAACACGTGTTTGTTGGCGTACGGGCTCTCCAGTTGAGTGATGCGAATGGAACTTAGAGCAAGTAACACTCCTGTCTTTGACATTAGTGGCTGCTGCTTTAAGTGTATAATGGAGTGGACTAAAGTATAAATCATAAAATATTAAAGGTAACTACAAATTAATTTATGTGGGGCAGAGAATGCATAAATGAAGTGCAGGCTGGAGGTCAGGATGGCTGACCTGAACGCATAAATAAATAACTCTCACTGAGTGTGTGCACCCATAGCTGTCCTCTCCCTAATTTCATGCTTCGTGGTCTCAAAAGTGCTTTGAGAACTGACTGTATTTCTTGATGAGAAGAACATCTTCCTGGGGATATGAAGAGCACCTGGGAAGGGGTTTAATGGAGAGCCTTGTGCAGTAGATGCAATGCAGCCCTACTGAAGAGGACTCCCCACCACTTCATTCCTCCGATGTAGCCCTTATCCCAGCGTTTAGCTCTGGCTGTGAGCTGTAGAAAGGCTGCTGGGACCTACTCACCAAGAACAAGTTGAGGTCTAGAGTCAGATAATGCCAGTTCAGATGCTTATTACTTACCTTCTCCACACGACTCTGGAGGTGTCTTTGGCCGCACAGCCAAGAGCCGAGGGCCTCACTGAAAGCCTAATGAAAGGTTATATGGTTTAAAGGCTTTCACCTTGTGGACTTATTTTGATCTCTGCCTGTGCATCTGTCTCTGCAAAGCTCTGCCCATTCGTGAAACCGGCTCTCCTATGACCGGGTTTTGTGGGCACCCTTAAACTTCTGGAAGCTTCAGGTTGAGCTTTTAAGTGTGCCAGTTCATGGACAAGCCTTTTTAGAGGAATCATTAAAAAATAAAATGCTTTGTGTGTGTTTGTACATCAAAGCAAGATCTGTGTCTTGACATTACTTTATGTCTGTTTTTAATTTAGAAGATGTAAGGAAGATGCATAACTTGCTTGGAAATAATGCAATTTCAAGCTCCTTTCTAGCATAGTTTACCCCAAATTTGATAGTTTGGAATTTTAATGTTAGGTTTAAATGCATACTGCTTTAGGAAAAACAAGTGTCTGCATCCCCCATAGGAAATAAATATGAAGAGATTGTGTTGAACTATCGAAAGAATAATTTAACAATCCCTAGGAAAATTGAATTTATTGTCTTGGTAGCTTTTAGCATGTGTTATTAGACTATTTACTTATTGTGATTTTCATTTGCTCCTATCACTTTTTCATATGAGTGTTGGGTGCATCATTAAAAAAGATGAGACTAGGAGTATGCTTTGCATTTGTATAACTTCTTTCATTTGGCAGTTTTCAAGTTCCAAATAGTAATGGATAAGGCAGATAAGTTATTATTTCAGATTTATAGAGGAGAGATTCAACCTAAAGTCAACCAGCCTAGCAAATGAGAGCAGAGCACATCTCCTGGTGCATAGTTGTATTCTTTAAAAACAAAATCATTCTAATAATTTCCTGTTACAATTTGAGGTCTTGGAAAAGCCTGCGTTAAGAAACAGGAGGAAATGTTTAAAGCCTTTATTGGTTAGGGGAGATAACAGCATCCAGTATTGTCTGCAGCTCAAGCAACTCGAAAGGAGTGTCCTTATTCTTGTAGTTAATAGGTCAAGGAACTGTGTGTGCTCATGGCAAGCACAGACTGGGCAGTAGAGAAATGGGGTTGGACTGAAGAGGAGGTGAGAGGAGGAGGTGAAACCCACAATGTCCAGAAGGATTCAAGGGGGAAAATGTGATGGAGAAAACAAAAATTACAGAAAGGCCGTGAATGAACAAACTGGTGAATAGGGAACCGAAGGAGAAACGCTTAGATTACATTTGAACTCAGTATGCCCATTAACTTGCATTCAAATTAAATTGGAAAGCTCATGTTTTATTCATCGCTGTGATGTAACTGTGGGATATCTATTAACTGGTTGGGGTTGCGCTATTAAAAACATGATTTGAATGAAGAGAAGGCTACAGTGAGGAAGGAACAAAGCCATATCTATCGCTAAACTGCAGGGGAACCTTTTAGGCATGAGCATCTGTAAATTGTTTTTTTTGTTGTTATTTTTGTTTTGTTTTCTTTTGTAGTTCAAGCACAAAGCAAAGGGAAGGAAAAGAATTGTGACAAGAAGAAAGGGGAAAGGAAGGTTGTGGAAAGGAAGGTTTTTCTGCAGCCTTCCAGTGTTCAATGGCCTGTTTAGCATTCAGATTTCCATGTGGTAATTTTTTAGTTTAAAATAGCAGCTTTAAGGCTCTCCATCTGCTGTGAAAGGACCATTGTAGAACATCTATTTTTCTTTTTCCCCTCTTCCTTTTTGTTTAGTACCTCATCATAATACTAAGCAAGACTATCTTATAACTACACAGATACATAAGTGGAGCCAAGTCTTTGGATTTGCAATGGTCTTTGTATGTTGTTGTCTTACTCTGGGGAAGTTCAGCAGATTACTAGGAGTGAAACGCTTTCTCACATACATATGCAACTGAAACATAGTTGTTAGAGAGTTACTGTAAGTAATGGTTGGGCAGAGAAAACTTTTAGAGGAGAATGTGCATTTCAGCACCATTACCTTCATGTATGTGGCCTATATGATAGACTTTTACTCCTCCAACCCACCCCCACTTGTCTTAGGTCCATTTTTTTAATCTCATAATTAAGAACATCTTGTCACTATTCACATGTGTATGTACTGCTGCAAAACTACAGTTAGAGAAGTTCAAGTTTAATATTAGGATATATAAACTAGTCATGCAGATATGAGTAGTTAAAAATATAAGAATTTTGCGATTATCTATGTTATTTTTGCCTTGAGATGTGAAAATACTGCAATATATTGCTATTGAGTTCTCCCAATGTGTCAGTTTGGCTCATTGAACGATAACAAGTGAGTGACAACCTCATTGGTAGGTAATGTGAACAGGTATTTAGGGATTGTTTGTTCTCCAGTTGTTGGACAGAGATAGTTTTCTGGCTGAAGATCATTTGTGGTTGTCAGACTTCTCTCTGTGATAAAAACTTGATGCAGTACATGGGTATTTACTAACAAAGAAGAATAATTAACTGACATCTCCTAGGAAGAAGCTGGAATCTGTGTTTGGAATCTTAATACATGAGGTTTCTACAATGCATTAGTACAGACCTTTGGGGACACCTATGAGAGTGAAGGTCTGCTCGCCTGGGTTGCTTGCAAGGCTGCAACACCAACTCTGTCTCCTTGCCCTGCATTACACTCCCTTATTTCTGTGAATGAAGTGATGCACATTAGGCTCAGCGTCAGAGATTACAGTTGAGGAGAATCCCCCCTTCCCCCCCCAAATTCTCTGTATATTTAAAGCCACAAGTTTCAATTAAAAAAAAAAAAAAAGAAAAAAAAAGTGAAAAAATCCATTTCATTTGGGAGAATGTGAGTTAAAGGAGAAACTAATGAAAATGAGCATATAGACATATACAATTTAAGCACTTGAATTCACAGACTTTTTTTTTTCTCCTTTTTTGCTGTGGCAGTTTGGGATGTTTACTTTCTTACTTCCAATTGTAATGAACAAAATCCTGTTTAGAAAAAGGTAATCTTTATTTCTGATGGCCTGTTTGTTATGGCAAGCTTGTGCTATCAAAGTTTCTTTTTTAAGAAGAGATATCTGCTTTTTATTCTCTAATTGGAAGATGATCAGTGTTCTTTTTCTCTTCCTTCCCTCTCCATCCCCCTTAAAGCAAAACAAAACCCTCAGTCCTTAAACAAAAGTGTCTTTGTTTTTACATTTGTTTTATAAAATCACTTAAATCCTTTGGGAAAAGCTTTCCTCTCACAGGAAGAGACAAAACTCTTAAAGCCAAAAACAGCAAGCCAGCTAACAGACATCACAATGTTTTACTATCTGAATAGTACCAGATTGCATAAAAGAAGCCATTCCTCATCTTAATGAATGAAAAAAGTGCAATTGCAGAAATACACATAAATAGACATATGGTTTTCACTTGGCGGATGCCAAATTAGTAGCACTTGGGGCAAAAATTTTGTGTTACCTTCCATGGCACTTCTTTGGATGTCACTGTTGGGAGTGCAACTTTAAAAGAGATTTTTTTTCAAAGCTCTACAATATGGGGAAAAGAATCTTCTTTTGGCCTTTTTCTCTTTTGCCTTTTTTTTATTATTTTCCCTTCATTTGTTCCTAAAAACCCTCTTGGTTCTCAGCTTTTTAGCTGTTCTGATGCTGTGGCTCCTGCTGTGCCTCCAGCCATCACAATTTTCAAAAGGCAGCTGCTGCAGTGGGCAGATGTGCGAGTTACCCTGCACCGACCTAGGAAGCTGGCAACTGACAGGAAACGTTAATAAGTGAGGGAAAGAGCTATAAAGACCAAGAACTGTGTGAAATATCACCCTGCTAATTTGTCTGCATAGGCTTTATCCAGAAAATATACTTCAGAAAAGGAATGCGGGGCAGATTTTCATGAGATTATTACAGTTTACTTACTCCAAAATATGGTAAAAGTGCAAAATGGTGCTTGAAAATGTAGCAGTGACTTTGAGTTCTTATGTGCATCATTACATGGATGGGAGGGTAAGTATCCAAGTAAGTGAATGAAATGAAGGAAAAAATTAGCAGCCACCTCTTCCTTCTTCCCCTTCCCCAACCTACCTACCCAAGAGGGGAAAAAAAAAAAAAAAAACACTCCCCCAAAACACACCCTAAGAGCAGGAGGTTTCTGGGTTGTTTCTTATGAAGTAGGAAGTTAGAGGCTAAACTGCACCCAGGCTGCAGGACAATCCTCGAGGACACTTTTGTATGCATTATATGGAGAATTCAAAATACGGGCATCCGTCACCTCTTGAGGGTCAAGCTGCACCTCACAGTGCCTCTTCAGGTCTCGGACGCTTCTTGGATTTTGTTTAAACCCCTTCCTGTTCTTGTTCTCCTTGTCTCCTTTCTTTGTTCTGTCCCCAAAGAGCACACTACGTGAACATTTGCAGCATTCAGTAGGAGTCTGTGTATTCACAAGCTGTGTAATTGCTGTAATTTTGATATTGTACACTCATGGAGCAGCTGTGTCATCAAGATTGGCTTGTCCACAGCATGCTGGTGAATGCACACATTGCTTCCCAGCCTTATTTTTATATCCTGTTTTTTTTGCAGGCACATCTGCTAGCCTTTCTGGTACCCAGGAACAGTTTCTGAGGCTCTAGGGCCTTCACACATAGCAGCCTCACCTGAACAAGCTGCTTGGGGACACGTATGGGGAGGTGCTAATACGAACACTCACCTTGTATTGCACCCATTTTAAGGGCTCTTCAGGCTCTTCATGAAGATTAGGCCAGAGAATTCCAACCTTTAGAGAGGGAGAGAGAACCTGAACTAACTTATGCCTTGCTGGCTAAGCGGCACCAATATTTTAATCTCTTGACCTAAAATGACAAAGGGAAGTTGTGTAGGAAGAGGCCCTGAACCGGGCCTGTTATGTTTGGCTTAATCAAAAATAGCATTTCACCCCTAGCCTTCTGTTATCTGAGGACTGCTATAAAGGTATTCAATGATGTCATTTGTACTCTTGCAATCAACTAAGCTGCTTTCAAAATTTCTGGATGAGCGTTGCTGGGAATATTTAAAAAAAAAATTAAAATCTGAAATTATATCTTCCTGCTGAGCCTTATGTGTATTTTACTGCATCAGGTGAGCTGTGCTGCTAAGCTGGAAAGTACAGAGGGATATTTGTACCCTATGCTATCATTATGGTCAATACTAATCAAATAATGCTACTAATGACAGGAGGCTTATGTTACTGCGTATATTGCAATATTATTATATATGGATATTATATACGAAGAGGAGACGGAGGTCTAAGACTGGTATCAGAAAGGGCGACGCGGTATTTGCACCGGTTAATTTTGCAGCGGTGTGGGGGTGCCGCGGTCAGGATTGCAGCGCTGCAGAGCACAGACGTGCTGCGCGTTGGCACCAGTCGAGCATTAGGAGCTGCTGTGTGGCTCAGGCAGGAAGACAAGGAGGCAGTTGGGTGTTCACATGAACTCTGTGCATTTTGAGTCAATTATCTGCTGTTCCCCATTATCGTTCACAGCACTGAAATGTGTAAATACGCTATTATTTTCATTCGAGAGCTACTTGGGAAATGTTTTAAGTGTAGAATGGAGTCCCGATGTGACGGGAAGGGTGCTTTCATAGGGCAATTGTAGCGCTGCAGATACTGTCTAATGCAAAGTGAGCTGCTGTGAGGTTCCAGTCTTTCTGCTATTCAGTTCCCATGCAGAGAACATGCACTAATGTAAAGCTGAATTTCTAATGAGAAACAAAACCTGTTCTCATTCACCGTGACCTGTTTTTATGGGATACTTAATACAACTTGGTGTAAATTGTGAAAGCTGACTAATATTTGAAAATTAAGCCTGTTTCCAGAATTGGATTGCTAGTATTTTTCAGTCTGTTCCCATCATAGTCCTTCTCTTCACTGAAGTGTCATTTGTAGTATAATACACTAGATTGAAAGAAGCAATAAAAGTCTTGTGCATTCCTGTTTTTAATTGCCTTTTTAGTACATGTTATTCTAATACTTGCTCTGTTGGATAGTGGCAGGCTGCATTTTAGTTCTGCCTATCAAGTCCCACAGCTCTTCCAGTTGTTATCCATGATCAGCTACCTCTTTGGCTCGCCGATTAATAAAAGCTTAAATATGCCTATGAGAAGCTGTGTGGTTGCTGCCCTACAGACCTCACGAGTGAGTGTTCTCTGAGGGTAAGGAAGAGTCACAGGTTCATAAGGATGTGCAGAGAGTCCTCACCATGCTAAGGTTATGGCCGGGTTCCTTCTGGCTCTGCACTTTTGAAGGCTTCTCAAAAAAATAAAAAGAGGAGTTTCTCATTGAGTTGCTGTCCAGTTTCCTTTTCTTTTTTACATATTTTCATGTCTTTGATCCCAGCTTGATGGCCCTTGGCAGCTTGGCGTGCAGCAGAATGTCCTTTGCCTGATGAGAACTTACAGAATGCACATGTTGGACTGGTTCTTGGTTACACGGAGGATCTTATTTTTAAACTCTGTTTTCCAGTTTGAGAAGAAAAAGGGTTGTGTTCTTCATGGAAACCTATGTGCTGTTTATTCAGATAATGAAAAACATGTTTTAAAACTCACCCGAATTTGGGAAAATTCAATAAATGGTCTTCTGCCTAACTACATATCAAATGCAAAGTGATGTGAAATTAAGACATCTGGTTTATTCTGTTTTCTGCTCATAAAATGTAATTTGTCACAAGGAAAAAGTCTTCTCAAGAAAAGATTTCACATAGTTTCTTACTGTGAGTTTTTCTGGCTGTCGTCTTCTGTATTAATTTTTTTCAGTAAGACCTTAAAATTCTCGTCTTTGCTTATGATCTGTAGGACTTATATTTAAACTAGCCCCTTATGCTTCATTTTTTGATGTCTGTAGTAATTTTACCTTTATGCTAATATATGTAGATGAACAGTGTAGGACTTGACATATATAACAGAAGTGCATTTCAGGTTATATATTTAAAATTCAAAGAAAGGAGTGGGAGACCTGGTGCCCAATGCAATAATTTTACTGATCTCAGTAAAATTAGTGCTGCTGTTAGAATGGTTGCAACCAGAAAATGCCTGTTTTGCAGTCGTAGCTATAAATGCAGCTGGTTAAGGCCGACTTTCCAGCTAGCTGGAAATGAGGGAGAAGCTGAGCTAGTGCTCTGAGGCAGAGTCTGGCTGTAGTTCTCCTTTATAGAATTGATTTTTGGGATTTTGAGGGATTTTTGGTTTCCTCCAGGAGCTCAAAGATTGAGCCTCCTTGGCCTCTTCCCCAGGCCTGGGGTACATGTGGCGTTGGGTTGGACTGGAAGGACCTGCTGTGGAGCTCTCCTGAAGGAGAAACTATGTTGTCTCTTATGGAGTGCTTTGGCCAGATAAGACAAGTTTGCTCTTATGGAGCTCTTATGGCTCCTATGGAGCACATGTGACACCACCAGAAACCTGCTGGAGAAACTAGATGTTTGTCCCATGTGGAGATTCGTGTTGTCCCACCAAAGCTCCCAGAGCACCTCTCTTTACTGTGATTGAGATATAACAGCAGTGAAATGATAGTAATCACATACACTCACATATAAAAGAGCAAAATACCTAGGGCAAAACGCTGCATACACTGATGCCTGTCAGGTCGATGAGAGGGGAAAAGCCAAGATTTAGTTGTATTTTCAGGAAGCAGCTCCCTACCTCTAATCCTGCAGAGCACCCTCAGCATGAGAGCTACAGGTGACCTACTGGGAGCCAGGCCACGCAGAGCTCTTGCAGGTCCCAGTCAAGGTTTCAGAGCACAGTTAGGGAGTAGAAATCCCTTTGCACGATCACAAGGACATCATCGAGTGAAACCGTTCCCAGGGAAGTGTGCCAGCATGGGATAGGGAAGGGAAGTGAAAGGGGAACTCTTCAGGTTTATGACCTGCACCACTGACTGTTCATAATTTAGCACCGGAGAAAACATTACATTGACAGTTTCAAGTTATTTTGAGTCGTCTTGGAGACAAAAGACTGAATCCTCCTCCCTGTCCCTTGGTGTTTTTGACATTAACTCAGTGGTGTCCACATGTGTATCTGCACACAAATAATAGTCTTTGGTCTTTGTGTAAAAGACCAAAACGTTTCTGCGGGGACCTGATCTAATTTTCTGGATGAGATTTTCCTCTCTGCACCTGCTTTGGACGCAATCTAGGAAAATGGTTCCAGGACATGATTTACATCCAGAGGAGGAGTATGCTCCTCTGAGCCTTGGTAGCTACAGGAGGAATGTCTTCTCTAGTGGCAGATATGAATCCATGTTTATCAACTGCAGTGCACATGGAAGAGGTGCCATGTGAGTCCAAAGCACTGTGGATTTCTGTTTATTTGCTTTTTTTTTTTTCCAGAACAGGATGGTGACAATGTGTCCAGAACAGGATGGTGACAAAGCACAGCTCTTTGGGACACTCTGTGTGGTGTATGCCCCCTCCCTAGGCCTCCTCTCAGATATCTTATAAAATACCTCAAATGCTTTTAATTTTCACTCAGTGTCTGTGCTTTGAGTTGCTTTGTCTGGAAGTAGTTACTTGTAGAAATTCTCACTGGTGGTATAAGATAACTTGGCAACATCTATGAGAAAACAGTTATATGGGGAAGAGGTTATTTTCAGACTTTGTCTTATCTGGAAAATTGCCAAGAAATGGGAAGTACAAAATTCACTTTTTTATTCTGAAATTTCACACTGCTTTTAAAAAATAAAATGCCTCTGCTTTTAAGTGGGTGAGTTCTTGCTCAAAAGTAGTGATTCCAAAATGTTCATATTTTAGCCAGGAATATATATATTTTTTTAAAATCTTCTCAGAGCCTGCAATTTGAGAAGGAATGAATTTAGTCATCCCTTGGGGACTTTATTCTCCTTACAGAATGTAAGGAGTTTGTTTGCTTTTTCAAAGGAAAAACTGAGAATTACAGTGAAGATGCTCTGTTACTCTTTAGGCTCTGTTTTATACAGGATAAAGCTGTTTAGTCTTAATGTTGTAAACTAGTTTAAAAAAGTAAATTATGTAATTATCACGAAACTTTAAGTAACTATAACCTATTAGTATCTGTCAGTAACAGCATGTTCTGATATTTAAAAATTGGCATATATAAAGCAGCTCCCTGAGCCTCTCTTCTTACTGAGCTCATTATTAAGGAGGTGACATAAGCAAGAAAATGGTTGCAGATATAGTCAGATCTTTTAAAGGCTTTTGGTTATTGCAAAAAGAAGTTTTGTGGTTTTCTTCTTGCTTTCTCTCACTCATATATGTTAATTATGCAAAAGTCTTCAGATTGGAAGGTGACCTACTGTTTTATTTTTCCGAGGGTCTTTAGTGTAAGGGCCAGTTTCAGGAGCTTGTAACTTTTTTTGTGACAGTTTGTTCCTAGCTGAGTTATTGCAGATGTTTGATGCTTGTAAATAACAATGAACACCATAAAATACCGTATATACTTTAGTAATATGAGTAAAAAGAAGTACATGTACAGGTCCTGATATATTTTAATTTGAAACTAGCAAAAAGGCACATGGTATATGGAAACAGAATAAGAAAGTACTCCCCCTTTCTCTGATCATATGGGCAGCAGCTGACTCTTGAGGCGAGAAAATACCGAGTGGATAAAAGGTGAAGTATTAAACAGGCCCATTAGCTTGAGTTGTGCCTTCAAGGGGGAAGGGTGAGAAAATAGCCTTCAAACTTCAGCACTGAACTGTGGTTTTACTCTGCGTGTTGGCTGCAAAAGGACTAGGAATCAAATCCCATATTAAGGATAAAGCTTGCCAAATTTAAATTCTATTCCTTTTAAAGAGAAGCAGCACCAAAAATAAGCAAAACAATTCTTGCTGCTTTGGTATTTAAACTTTTATGAGGAAAATGGCATAGGACTGAAGCCAGTAATTTCAGCCTCAGTTACAAGCTGTGGAGACTTCTCAAAGCAGCTGAGCCTGGGCTTCGAATTTTCTGATGCTCATAAAAAATTGCCTGAGTGATACAGACGGGGCTTCCCTTTCGAGATGGAAGTAATCCATGTCGGTCCATGCCAGCAAGGTCCAGAGTCTGGCCAGAAGTTTCCTGGTGTACCAGTACCTACTGTGTTAGCCTCATATCTCAATATAAAAGTGTAAGAAAAGATTGCCCGAGGCAAAGGGAGATGGTATTTAGAGAGAAACTCTTTTTCCTCCTTTACCTAGTCATTTTGCTGTAACACGTGAAGGATAACTGTCTTTTAAGGTTATTTATTCTTATGGGAATTCACATGTTTCTGATGGATTTCTCCATCCTTCCACTGTTGGTGAAGATCTTAACTGAGTGCTTAAACTTCATGAGTTAGCCCAGGAAATTACATCATGCGGTATATGTAATGCAATGCTTGCTGATCAGTTGTTTAATATTTGCACAACACAAGGTTTTGATTTTTTTATTTATTTTTCTGGAGGATTTTTTTCATCCTCATGGCCAAGTTCATCAAGTTCATTCCCAAGAACAATGGCTTGAATACATATGTGTCAAATGCAGGTATTGCAGAATCGCTGACAAGCTCAAGTAGGTGGTTATTGTTTCTTTTCTGGGAAGACAGATCCTCCACTTCTGCGCCAAAAAGAACTTTTCTCAGACAAGGCTTGATCTTTTTGTAAATATTTTAAATCCTGCCCACATATTGCAGGTGCGCCACACAGACCACATGCTGACTGGTGATCGCTTCCTCTGTGGACGGGAGGATTAGAATTGAGTTTCAGTCCTAATCCTGGGTTTCCTGCTGCAGATTCATTTCCAGTTCTTATTCCTGTTTACCTAACTGTGTGTTAAAGGCCATATTTTTTTGAGAGCAAAGATAAACACACAAATTCTACTATGCACTAAGTTTGAATGAGATTGTGTTAAATCTAAATGATATTTTGATGTCTGCTGTAGTGGTGAAATCTATTAAGTTTTATGCCTTATTCTTTCAGGTTCCTCCCACACACGTGATTAGGCGTGTGCTATAGAAATCCATGGAGTAGAAGACATTGACTATATATTAATTAAACTAAATTATAGAAACTTCAGATTGATATTATTTTAAAAAAATCTCAATGGTTTATGGTGTTAAAACTTTTTCTCATTAATGTCCTATTAGTGTGTTTTACTGTTTTTCAGTAAATGAAGTCCCTTATGCACGGACCAATATTCCATAGTATAAAATATTTTTTTTTTCTTGAACTTGGAACGGTACTTTAGAACCTTATATCTGGAAAAATCCTTTTATTATCTTATTTTTGATGGTTTATCTTTGCATACTTTATCTGATCCATGCACTTTTAAATGTGGTTATGCACAGATTAATAGCATCTAAAATCAGCATTGGCTAGGACAAAAATATCAAACTGAATTTCTTCACTAGTCTGCTCAGTTGATTGAAAACTTGGTAAAGAAAGAGTTTCTGTTTTACACGGTTCCTTTTGTTTATCCTCATAAGTTTTGGATTTAGATACCAAAATAAGCCTTCTCACCTAATTAAGACATACTCACCTAGAGCTAATATACATCTGTTTTAAGCAAAAGGAAAAGTAATTTCTTGGTGCTATAAGAAATTTAAAAAAATTGTGAATTGTTTAGCCAAGGCAAATTATGTCTTATTTTTTCAAAGAAAAAAAAAATACTTGAAGCACGCATGTGGTATAGTGTGTTATTTTTTGCAGTTTGTTCCTAGGATGCCTATTTTAAAATAATAACACTGTAATAGATTCGTTCTATATTATATCTATAATGTATTCATATATATGCTTATATATTTAGCAATATGAATGTACTGTCGAGGTCTGGATGTAATTTCTCAGTTTGTTTCCCAGTCTCTTGAAGTCTTGAATTGGTGCCCTAATGAAGTCTCTGAGGAGTTGTGAAAATCTGGATTTAGTGAAGCAGAATTCTTTTTATTTGGTTAACTAAGGGTCAGAATATCTTTGACTAAGGGATTTTGTCAATTTGATCTTGTAATAGTGTCCACTGTAATAGATGCTGCAAAAATGAGGATATGTCATAACATATACATGAAAGTATATGGAGCAAATTTAGTTACAGAGTTTAGATAACTTCACATATTGACAGTTTCATTAATATATTTCTGTAAAGGGATCCTCAGCATTCCCATTTTTACTGTTTAAAGAGAAGCTTTGGTAGAAATTGAGCCTATAATTCTTGTATCCCAAACGGACAGAGCAATGAGCTGACTTCCTGCATTGTGGGGGGAGGAAGAGATGGGAGCTCTTACCCCTCTCATTCATTTGTTATCTCCTGCTGTTATTGTTCAAAGGCCTAAAAATATTTATACAGTCATCTGCTAAAAAAAAAAAAGTCAAGAATTCAAGAAAATGTATGTTCTGTGGAAATACGTAAGCAGAGAGTTTTTTCATTGACATGCATTGGGGCAAACTAATTTGTCTTCTGTATGAGTGAATACTGTTTTTTTCCGTTTCTAATAGAAACTCATCGATAAGCCTTCAGCACAGAACAGTTTTTATCCCGTGAATTTGTCTTTTTAAATCTGTTTAGCAAAGCAGTGCAACAAATTTGGGATTAGCAACATGTTTGTTAGCTTTATTGAAAGAGGATGGGACAGAAAAACGGGGAAAACTTGCTGGTTTTTTGCATTAGGTGTGATTAGCTGGTATAAATATTAACTGTATTGTGCATTTCTTTTCAAACAGTTCTTGACCTTGTGGATGCGAGGAAGTTATGCTCCAGCCCTAGCAATATAAATTTGGCAAAGAAAATAAACATGGATTTTGTACAGATTTGTATATCGGCCATAAAATATTCTCAGCTTATGTGCTTTCCTTTTACCTCTCTCAAATTTAAAAATAACGTTGATTTCCTGCCAAGTGTCTGTTATACGTGCCTGTTTGTATTTTAGTGTGCTTTATTGCTCTTAGAGGCTATATTTTTTTTGGATTCACTCTGACACTTGAGATATTGAGGGTTGTTAATACCAGCTTAAATCAGGTACTGCTCAGAAAGGTTTCTGATACGTCATTAAATATGAGGTTTTAAATTTCAGTGACATGAAGTCTTTATTGTAAAATCTGAGTTATAATCTGGGCTTATTTGGTTAGGCTATGTTAAATCCATTACTAAAAATACTCCAGCTTTTCTGGTTTTTGTTATTTTCATTTGGGATCAAATCCCTTTGAACCATGTAGACACACACCTGTGCTCATTTTAATCCCTGTGTAGTTTTCATCAATTATCACAGCAGGCAAGAAGAAAATCAAATTGTAAAATGCTTTTGAAAAGTAAATACATTCAACCTGGAGTTCAAGTTTCTTTTTTAATCAAATATCATCTGTATTCATGTTCTCGCACAAAGCTGGTGAGGGAGGGGCAAGAAAAGCCTTTTTTGTTTTTATTGTGAAGTATCTGTTTCGAAGTGCTTTGGAGTAAGACGTGTATAATATGATAGTATTTGAAGAGGAAAGGCTGCTGGAAGAAAAAAATCTAGGTCAAGAGATTTCATTCTTATTAATAACTTAAGGCTTTATTCAACAAAAATGATCCTCCCTGCCTAGAAAGCTTCCTGCCTTGAGAGCCATCGGTGGGGGAGGAACCCGCAGCCCTAGTGAGTTCACAGCAGCTCAGCTGTTTCTGTCGCTGTTCTCAAAATGTTATCGTCTTCCGACGTGGCTGAGTTCTTGAAGTCACTATTCATGCAAATGGATGTTTTTTTGCTCAGCTGAGGCCTGGAGCAGGTTTCTGTGTGTTGGGTAGCCTGGCTGGACGCTCAAAGCCCTTGTGCTCTGCAGGACCATGAAAGCCTGCAATGATGGCCAAGAGCTGAAGCTCTTCAGCAAAGAAAGACTTGGTAGGGTTTTTTATGAGTTGGGAGGAGAAGAGGTTGTCTTGCTGTGTCTGTTTTTCCCCATATGATTAGATTTTGTGGTGCTAGTTTTCATTCTTTTTTTGTCCTCATGAAGCTGCTCCAGAGAAGCTCCTTGGGGTCTGCGCTGGCTCCTGCAGAATGGGAGCTTTCACTTGGCTGCCTTTCCTGAGACATGGAGTTAGGGAAGGGCTTGACTGCTGGGATGTGGTGATGGGGGCCATGGGGGCAGCTTCCCAAACACTGTTTAGGAGGACCCGAGCTGTTGGTGGGCCTCTGTAGCCTGCCAAACGCAGTCCCAGGAGGCAAAGCCAAGCTCCTAGGGTGCTTTTTTCCCAGCAAGGCCCCCACAACTGTAACAGAGAAGTTGTGTGCTCCATCCATCTCCTTAATGTGGTGTAGGGCAAGCAGTTTCCCAAGTGTTTGGTGCTAGGCTGCAAGAAAGCGGACTTTTTGGGGCAGGTTTGTTCTGCCCGTATGGATCTACCTCTCTGGGCAGTGCGAATCAGGCCCATAGGTCGTGGTGAGGGAGAAAAACACAGCAACAAAAAACATATACCTTTAGTCTGGAAACAAATTAAAGGCTGTCTTTTTGTTGTCTGTGGCCATAAGGACTGAAACTGATAGGCAGGTAATCAAATTCCACCCAAAACCAGATTTCATTAAGTTGCTAAGCAGACTCTGGCCACGGGCCGGAATGATTTTTTGTGTGTGAAAACATTCATGTGGGCAAGAAACACACTGCCAATCTAGGCTCTAATTTTAATTCATTAGGAGATATTAAAGCACTAAATCTCTGCCTCAGCCTCGCTGAGCGTTTCCGCGCGTCGTGTTTGCCAGTTCCTGACCTATTTACTTGCTTGCAGCTTCCCTCGCCAGCCCACCCCGTGCAGCCTGCGGCGCGCGCGCCCGGACCCGGCGTGACCTTCCCAAGCGCGTGTGAAAGTACAAGCCTGTGAATTCCCCTCACAGCCCCTCGCTGCTGCTCTGCTGTGGCTCGCTGAGCCACAGATTAGGTGAAAGAAAGAAAAACAGCCGCTTTTTTTCTGCCTTTTTTTTTTTTTTTTTTTTTTTTTTTGGTTTTTTTTTCTGGTT
>JAWLRI010000818.1:2917237-2928437 GCA_034781795.1 Crypturellus tataupa | reverse complement strand
TACTCCAGGTGCGGCCTCACCAGAGCTGAGCAGAGGGGCAGGATCCCCTCTCTCGACCTGCTGGCAACGCTCCTCCTCATGCAGCCAGGATCCCGTTGGCCTTCTTGGCCACGAGGGCACATTGCTCCTCATGGTTACCTTGTTGTCAACCAGGACTCCCAAATCCCTCTCTGCAGAGCTGCTTTCCAGCAGGTCAACCCCTAGTCCCTACTGGTGCCTGGGGTAAGTTCTCCCTAAAGTCTTATCAAAGAAAATCTAATCAGTGCACACTGGCAGTAAATTTTATAAAAATATGAAGTAACATTGGTACCACCTTAATTTCTGTGATGTAAGAGTGTGGATTTTTAAAAAACTTTTTCTTGTCCTTTCCTTGTAGTGATTCAGCCTTTTTTATAGTGCTTTTGCCACTTCCTCTGCCCCTTTTCCATCTGAAGTGATAATTTTTCCTGTAGTCTCACATGCAAGTTTTGCTAGAGTCTAGAGATTAGGCTTACTGCAATTCCATTACCTTGGAAATACGTTGCAAGGAAAGATGCTGCATTAATCTAGGCCAGTGTAGGTTTGATAAATTGTAAATATTGTATTCTGATTTTTTCATATTTTTTCCTTTCAAAAATGTTCGATAACTGTGTGCCTGAGTTCTACAAAGAGGTCTTCAGCAACTCCCATTCCTTAGATATGTTAGACAAACATAACTACCCATATATAATCACATCCCTAAAAATATAAGAAAGTGCCTCTGTTTTGAAGTCAAATACAGGAATTCTGCCCAGCTCAAGTCTCAGACTTTTGGGCACATTACACAAGCAGTAGCTTTGAGAACACCGATTCACCACAGCGTGACCCCTTCTTCACTAGTGTCTCTGCATTCGGTGCCTCCTGCTTCCTCTGAGAGATTGTCAGGTGAAGGTCCTTAACTGTAGAAAGAAAAATAAATTGTATTTTTAGCACCTTTTTGCCTGCGTTTTAGAAGGCTCTCGCTGTTGGAAGTGTGTAAGGGTATCCTGTGCCTTCTGCATCTCATCATGGAGATCTGAATTTCTACATTCAGATTTTATGGAAAAGATGGTTTGAGAGGAAAAAGGAAAAAGTGTGTTGATGAGCACAAATGGCTTATTCATGTTTTTCCTTCAACTGTGATTACAAAGCTTACTGTCCTAGAAGATATGCAGATTCCTTCTCCCTCTTTTTTTTTTTTTTTTTTTTTGTAGGAATTCCTGTTATTTCTCTAGTGGACACGCTTTCCATCATTTTCCAAACAATGAAGTTTTTGCCTACATTGGTTGCCAGTAGCATATTACCAAGATACTAACTATGTGATTTTAGTTACTTCCTTGAAAAATCAAACCTTGACTTTTTTTTCTTTTATTTATGAAGAAGAATCTTCAAAAACGAGTAATGGGAGAGAAATCGGAGATGCCGGACCTCCGTGCTCCTGAACTCGTACTATGGTGGTTATCAATAGTGGGGCTGTCCCGCCAGACTCCGTCCCGCCAGACTCCGTCCGCTGAAAAGGGCGGTTTGTCAAAACCCTTCCCCGTCCTCAGGGGTAGCTGAGGACATGGTGCTTGTCATTGTAACAGTATCCAGAATTACCCGCTATGTGATAAAATGAAGTGTTTCCACTCAGGCCTGCTCAAATATATTGCTTCATCTGTTTGTCTCTTTTGAGACTTTCTAGAGTTTCTTAAACAATGTATTGAATGAAAATATTTTTTTTTCTTCTGGATTTCAATATTCAGCCCTCTTAAAAGTACGAAAACATTTTTCAGTGAACTCTTTAGTAGTTGATTTTGATTGTATTTTCTTATTAGTGTCCCTGAAGCCTTACACCATGGTCTGAGGAGAGCTTGTTACTTCAGCAGGTAGTAGATTTCTTTATTTAGGGTAAGTATACAATCTGAAACCTAAATATGCATCCTCTGTTTTGTATGTGCTGACATCTTCAAAATATTTTGCTGATCTATAAAAAAAAGAAAGGGAGGATGTTTATGCATTAGATGCCAGTGTTTAATTTTCTTTAAAAAGAAAAACCAAAAGCAAACATGTCTCATTAGTGCCACCTTTTAAAGCCACATTTTGTAACAGATTCCTTCATATCAAATTAGGTGATGTTGACTTTCAGTAACATGAAAGTATTTTCTCTGTCATAATAAGCTGTTTGATAAGCACGCTGTGAGCAGGGCTCGTGCAAAAACATGACCTCAGCCAAAAATTATTCCATCACTTCAGTGTGATTTACGTTATCTCCATCCAGAGTTACACGTCATTAACACCAGATCATTCTGACATCCAAACTTGAGCCTTGTGTTTGCATCAGTGCTAGTAGAGTGTTGTTAACCGTGGATTTGTACAGTGGACTTATGGCCTCCACAGACCTTTCTCTGTTGGATTTGTTATGGAACGCAGGAAGAACTACAGGGAGGTTCAGAGAAATGGGTAAGCCTGGATTTGCCATCCAAGGTTGGCGCTAGCTGTGTTGAGCTACATCTTGATAATGCAGTTCTTCACAAAGTCTTTTGCAATGTGCATTCACCTGGGTTTTCACAATGACAACCAGGTTTTAATGAAAATGTTGACTCATCTAAATATATTTTATTTATTTTGTAAGTCAGATTACAAGATAAATCAAAATTGGGATTATTAAATCACACTTTTCCTGAATGATTGCTAATGATCTTTATAAGTTAGCACACTCATTTACATATTTTAGTCACAGGCAAGGTTTTAAATTTCTGTATTAGGAGAAGCAGATGATGATATTTGTGTAGAGTCTTGAATGATAATCACATTTGTTGGGTCAATGTTTTGAACCTCTTCAAGCAGATAATAACTCCTTAAGTTAAAAGTTTTGTATGAAGAAGAAAATGGATTCCTCATACAAAGTAAAACCTGAGTTATCTCGGGTCAGGTCAAGGGTCTGTAAGATGTGGTCTGGATATGCATTTGATAGTCTTTCATTCTGTCACAGATTGCACACCAGCAGTCTTTAATGTTTGAGTGCTTTAATCCTAGCATGAATACTGAGATGACTCACTGTTTATCTAAAGTATCAGGTAATTATACCTGTATTTAGTTGTGTACTATTTTCTTATCCCTGTTTCTTTCTTCACTTTCTCAGCTGAGAAAATAACAGTGAGTTTAATTTGTTTAGAAAAATAAAAAAACACCCTGGGATGTGTTCTCACCACTAGTCTCTTTAGGCTCTTGGCTTCTGTTTCCCATACCATCAAACAGAAAATACTTAACCTTGACAGGTCACAGGTTACAAGGTGGCTTAAATTACATATTAAAAAAAATAGCCTTAGCTACTTTACTCCTCCACTAAGAAACTACCGTGTGCTGGAAACTGCAGTCCTTAACCATGGGTCAGCTGCCTTAACTTGCTGCTGGATCGAACTGCTGACTTGCAAAGGTTCAGAAAAGGAATCAATACTGTTTTTCCATCTGGCTGCCTTGGGAACTGTGCAAATTAAAGCTAGTTATCTGTGCTTTAAAAAAAAAAAAAAGTATGTCCACACTGCTACATTTGGCAAGTATGAGCTGCTACCGCATGTGTTGCTGCTAGGAAGGCAGCTGCCTACATACATTTGGTTTTAAAGCCATTGCAGGTAAGTTTACCCGAGTACTTAAAGTAGCAAGATGTAAATAACATACAGCAATGGCATTTTGTTTTGTTTTTCTTTTGTTTTTCCGCCTCAAAAGCTTGGAAAACTGTAGCCTAGCAGGTTTGAAAGCTGCTGTGGTGAGCAAGGAGATGCTACCACCTAGAAGGCTTTCTGTTTTGTGGCGTTTGCTGCCTCCTAATACATCTTAGGTGTGGCATTTTTGCCCCCTTCTTTTGGGCACACACTTATTTCGTTTTTTTTGGTTTGGTCTTGTTCTTTTGTGTGCATTGTTTTGTATGTTTGTTTGCTTTTTTTGCTGTTTTGACAGAGTAGACTTCTGAAATGTTGTGACCACTACCAGCTTCTACAGATTTCATGTACTTTTTATCTCTAACCTATCTAGCATATCCATAGTTGATTGGGCTTCATACTTCTTTCTCTTTGCATTTTTATTTACTTGAGCAAGCTATCTGCAAGTTCTGTCAAACGTTAACTCGGTCTTCTGCCGCAAGAAAGCTAGAGAAGTGGCATGAGATGGGAGATATTCTAGCATACAGCCTGATTAGAAGGGCTAGAAGGAATCTCTGACTCTCCAGGTCATCTTATTAGTGTTTTTTTTTTTTTTTTTTTTTTTTTTTTAGTCTCCTTTTGTTAGTTTTGGAGCTGGGGAAATGTGTATGCAAAAGCCTAAAATTCTGTGACTACTGTGAAAGGTGAAACAATTTTCAGGCTTCTCCTTCATGCAGTCTCAGATACGCAAGTTAAATCCCATGTGCTGAGTGAGTAAAGAGTTTTCTGAATGTAGTTACTCCTTTATCCTAGCATCAAGAGTAGTTAAACAAGCAAACAAACAAAAAGAACACGCACAGATAGCAGATTTGCTCCTTTTTTCTTCCTCACATCTCCTTGTTTTGATGTAAGATGTAAAGCAATAGTAGAAGTTACTGTTTCCAGAAGTACTTTACTAACTTATCACAAGAGGTGATTATATTCTGAGCACATGAAGAGAAAATGAGCCCTCTAAATTCTTCTCAACATCAGTATTTCAAAGCTATTTGAATTTGTTTATAATGAAACAGATAGAAAATTTTGCAAATGGGGTGGTTGTAAGTACTCGAAATAACCTGAATACTTTAAAAGAATAAATGGCTAATTTTTGAAGGTTAGACATACACACACTAACTTACATGCTGAACGGATCAGTGTGAAAATCGGGTACTTGTATGCGCCTGGTTACTTACACTGCTTTCCTTCAGTTCTTCTAATTACAGATGTTTGAGCTAGTGGGTGGGATCTGGTGGGATTGTGTGCGATAGTTCCACTTAGCATAGAAATTATGGCATTTAAGTGCCATAAAATGGGGCTTCTGTTATCAGACATGAAGACTATGTACAGTGCAATCAGTGTTAAACTCTTGGGAAACTTAGAAACTTTCCAGTGTTTCCCTTTGCTACCAGAGCTTTTACTGTGGTTATGCTGGTTATGTTTTGACTACAAGGTGCTGGAATTTGCTTTGAAAATATCCATATCTGCTTTATTTGCTGATTACCTTTGAAGCCTCCTCTTTTGGAGACCCTGAATAAGACGGATTAGGGAGCAAGGAGGAATTTGTTCATTTATCTAAAGACTGCCTTATTAGAGTGCGTGCTGGAGATACGTTCATGAATGCCTGCAGAAGCTGTGGTTCTGACCTTTTTCTTAATTCACAACTACTTGGCTTTTGACTTGTGTTTCCTGTGTTTTTGTACCTGATTGATTATTTTAGGGACAAGGGGATTGGTGATATTGCTAATATACTGTTACTGACTTACTCTTCTACCTCTGGTATGTCTGGGACTTCTGATCTTACCAGAAAGGAAGAACAGGTCTGTATTGGGCCTGAGAGGGGTTTGGGAAGACAAAGCAGTAAGCAGATCATTTGCCCCCCACCAGGATATGTACCCCGGGAGCATGTTTCCCTTCATTTTTAGAGCACTCTGTAGCTCCTGTGCTCATGTTGGTAGGGTTATTTCTTGGTTTAGTTGATGCAGAAAAAGTATCTATTCAAATGGTGAGAAAGGAGAAGACAACAGGAGTATGATGCATTAGGCTTGAGGGTCAGGCACTCATCTGTTCTCACCAAAATTATTTTTTCATAGCCTTGATTAAGTGAATTGTATTTTTGCATTTCAGAAGAATTGGTTAAAATCCAGAAAGAGCTGTGGAAGCAGCGCCAGGAATCTTACCTGTGCCACCAGCTTAAACCACTTGGTCTCCATGCTGCTCCAGATGCAGGAATGCTGCTGTTCTGGAACATTATGCTGAATAAGAGTCCTGAAGATATTTTTTTCATAAAAGGGCTATTGACTTGCTCCATAGTGTAATTAAGCCTCTCTTTCTAGAAAGGTTCTTCATCTGTTCTGGCAAAATGCTTCTAGTTTCTTGTAAGACTGTTTTCTGGTGTAATGAGTCACAGTTAGTGATCTTAAAAGGAAGCAATTTTCCGACAGTAAATTGAGACTCCTTGCAGGATTAAAATCAGAAGTTATTTTACATCTAGTTGAAAAGTTTTAAAGCTGTCTTTAGACTTGCTAGCCTTGAAATGTTAACCAAAGCCCATGCATACAGAACTAATACCCTTCTGGGATCCATTGCATTGAGTGTCTTCAACTCCTGTGCAAATTAGCGAGATCTGAGAGTTGCTTTGAAACTCTGAATTACCCAGCGCTTTGCCAGTGAGGACTGGAGACTTGAAGTCTCGAAGGTTTAGATCTCTGCGTCCACGCTGAGTTTGCTGGCGGCGGCGCAGCTTTTGCGTGTACGTCTGTACGCGGTGCTGTTTGGAGAGCCACCTCCTGTACTGGCAGTCACACCTCAGCTTCCTTTCGAGTTGTCTTGTGGCTCAACCTGGGTACGTTCTCACACAAGAAAGAGTGGGGAAAACAGTCTTTGAAGGATGAAAAACAGTGAGCTTTAAATAGCTTAATAGGTCTTCATTGTCATCATACAAGATCAAAGAAAGCCACAATGCTGTACTCTCTGCTCAGAAATTGAAAGAACATTCATAATTACAAAAGTGAGCAACTCTGACATTTTTTTTCCTTCAAAGGGAGGTATGTTAGGCTTCATTCCTTCCCTATTATGCTGCTGTTTGCCACATTGCATTTTTTTTTTTTTAAATACACTTGTCCTGTAATCAAAAACTTGCATTTAAAGTTTTCCCAGGCCAATTCATGTATATCTCCAGTATATATGCTCAGCATCTGACAGTGTGTCACAGGTTACAGCAATGCAGTTATAGTCAAAGACACAAAATTAAAGAGGGAAGGAGAATATGCCAGTAATAACAGTGAAGATTAATAGCGTGGCGGCACTGGAAGTATGCGTGCTGTATGCTGAGGTTTTCCTGCCCTTCCGCTAAGGAAGATCTGGGAATGTGTCTGTACTTGGCTGTTAGCTTTCTAGCTCAAGTGCCACTCCTGGTGCCTATTTGCTTCTGTATCAAGTGCAAAAATTAATCTTCCCTTGCAGACTCCCTTTTTTGGCCCATACCAAAATAGGTTCTACTTCCCATGTCTAGTAGAGACTTGCTACCATGTCTAATTGAGATTTGCTACTGTTATTCTTCGTATTATGACTTCAGGATCTTAGATCAATTATTTATTGTCATTTTTTTCGCCTGTCACAGTCTCCCAATGTCTCTGACTCCCTTTGCTGTTTAGAAAAAGCAATTTTAATATCATATACAGTCTTTTGCTCAGTAGGGCAATGGTCATTGATGTGTTCATTTTATGAGGTCTTGAATCCTATTTAGGTCTATCTCTAAGGCTCACAGTGTAACTGATGAGCAGCGTGATCCCTTCTGCCCAGAGAGGTTGTGGAGTCTCCTCTGGAGATCTTCCAAACCCTGTGCCACATGCTGTAGGTGTCCCCTGTTGGAGCAGGGGGGTTGGACTAGGTGATCTCTAGAGGTCCCTTCCAACCTCAACCATTCTGTGGTTTTGTGTGTGTGGTTCATGACGGAGACTTCTGGTCAGCTGGTTAGGCAACCATGAGTCATGGCTGGGAGGTGAATTTTCATCCGCTAACGCCTGAGCTGTGCAGACGGTGCCTTCCCTTTCCATAGATCATTGTGCATCTCGACTGCTAGGTTGAAGAAAGAAGAGATAGTGAAGCAGCCGTGTGGGCAGGGGAGAGGAAAAGAAGTGGGGTGGAAAGACAAGAGGGCATGGAGGAGATTCACATAGTGTGAGGTAATTGCTGAAATACAGTGTGGAAGAGGAGGGGAGAAAAAACGTTACAGAGCAGCAGGAGGTTTGTATCAGGATGTAGGTGTATTGGAGTGGTGTATGTGTGAGGGGAAGCATGTTTCATGGTGATGACTTAGTCTTCAGAATGACCCATCATTTGAATTTGGCATTTTTGTGTTCTTGTAAATGCTAAGGAATAATCCTAACACCTGTGTTCTCCCACCTCTGGTTGTGCTGGCGAAGTGTACGTGCTCAAAGCAGTTAACCTCCTCCAGGCTCCGCTTCAGATCTTTCTTCACCGCATTTGCTGGAAGTCTCCATCAGTTGTAGGATGAAATGGACCTTACTGACAGCTTAACGACTTCTCATCTTGTTCTTGGAGGTAGTCATGACTACCTCCGTGGTTGATTGTGTTAATTTTGGTCAGTTGGGCCTTGATGAAGATATTACCAACATTGTCAGCAGATGCAAGAAGACAGAAATTCCTTTTAGAACATGTGGACTTTTTTTTTTTTTTTTCCCAGGAGTACGTCATATGCATGTTATGAAAATATTCTGTAGCAGTTAATCTTAGTGTCATCTTCTGGAAACTCTTTGTGTGACATAAATACTGGGGCTTCTCTCCCTGTTATTAAGCACCCAGAGGGACATTGTCACCGAGATCATGGTGAGCCCAAGGAATTTCCATGTTCCGTCAGATATACCCGAGTGTTTAACTTGGCGCCATCCTTACAGCCTGGCGTTTCTAACCTCCTAAGAAAAGTTCAAATAATTCGTTAAGCTCGTGTTTTCTTCTGTCTCTCCCTCCATGAATGATGCTGGGTCCTCTGATTTTTCTACCAAGGTGCAGACTTGCCAAAATCCATCAAGTACTGGATAGAAAGAGGGAAGAGCACAATTATGAAGTCAAAGATAAATTTCCAAGAAAGAAAAAGCAGATAAATAAGATAAAACTCTCTGGAAAGGAATGTTGAAAAAAATATAAAAGATGAAATTGCTCCCTTCTTTTCTGAGCTGTGTAAATATGAAAAGTGCATCACATCACTCTCTTAGATTTTTCTTTTAGATATTTCTTTTTTTGTTAACAGTGCATACCTATGCAATGGTTTAGCTCACTTTCTTCCAAAAGCTTAATGAATGCATCACGCCAAGTAAAATATTCATTAGGGTAATTGGTTCCGCTCTCAAGGCTACCGCTTGGAAATGTACACACTGCTGCCCTTAGAAATGCAGCGTGTTGATTCACCAGCCCTTTTATTCAACCCATTTTCATTCCATATGTTTACTGCCTTATGCAAAATCTGATTAAGTAACTGTGGTAGCTCTTTCCAAGTAATATTTTGTATCTGAAATCAAAAGTTGTGTTATTTGGAGTGAAATCTATTTATTTGTAAAGAACATAAGTTTTTTTTGTTGTTGTTGTTTTAAATATTCTCGTTTTGTAACCATTAGCTATATATGTATGTTACAAAAGCTATTCGTAGGTTTAGCCCTTCATAACTTGCCACAGGGCTGCAAGTGTCAGAGCCCCTCTAAGGGGCTGTTTCCTGCCCCAGCCCATCATCAGAATCTCCCGAAGAGCAGGTGTCTGTCCCCAAAGTGCCAACTTTGCAGGTGTCGATGGAGATGCGTCCTCACTGAGGACTCGAATCATGGCCCAGCCTCCGAAGTGGCAGCGCCCAGCAAGCACAGCTGCCGGCGCTGCATTGAAACAACCCGCAGGGATCCTGCAGGAGCAGGCAGCCCTTACCGGGGACACCGCAGGAGGAGACCCACGTATGGGCGGAGTTGAGGGTTCCTGGTCACCTTGGGACCTGTTCTTCACGTCTTTGTGATCAGTGAAGGTTTCCTCCTGGTTTGGATTAAAACAGTGCTTTCTCCCCCCCCTCCTTTTTTTTTCTTTTCTTTTTTTTTTCCTTTTTTTTTCTTTTTTTTCTTTTTTTTTTGTTTTTTCTTTTTTTTTTTTTTCCTTTTTCCTTTTTTGTTTTAGTTTCTTAATGCTATCTGAGCCTTTCCAAGAGCCAGATGAGAAGACTGGGAATCAAGGCCATTGGAGGCCTACTACTGGCACGGAGTGACTGTGAGCAATTTTCACGGCAAATTAAAAAAGCTGTGATGGCCATTTGCATATTATCAATAAAAACATTTTTTTGCGCTGTTGCCATATGAAAACCTTGTTGTGTTAGCAGCATTTTATGTAGTAGCAAACTATTTTTACTACTGAAGTAAGTACGATGCACAAAAATATTTATAAGCCTTTGGTACCGCATGCTTGAACTATCCCTGATATTGTATGGTGCTGGTGATAAGAAAGCAAAGAATTAGGGAAAACACTGACGTAGGCACATAGGAACTCAACTGTATTGCCGTGGGGTTCAGAGGCTTGCTCATGTATGGCTTTGGATGCTTTTTTCTTGCTACATAGTAGAATGCATTAGTTACAACTGTTGGATTTCATAAAGCAGCTGCTTAACCTTTAGAAAAATCAGTCGTACGTTTGAGTTAACACCTCCCCACTTCTGAAACCTCTCTGACCCGTGTAGGGTTTTAGGCGGCTACGTAAACCATACAGCACTGTAAACTTCAGATGATTAATTTATTTGTGCTAATCAAAGAGATTAATTGAAATATACCTTCAAGGAATATTAAACTTCAGGTGTCAGTATCTTTTTCTCATTATTAAGCCCCTGCTGCTCTGTAGCCTGAATTAATTTGGAAGCTGTCAGCATATGGTATGACGTGTGACGGTCTTACAGATCACATAGATCCATAAAATTAGGGAATCTCGGTATGCATTTAAGATTCACTTCCCATGCTTCTCAGAAGTATCTGTTGTTGAAAAGCATTTTCCAGGTGAATTTTGTTGTTTTGCTAATGGCACAAATTTCCTTGGCCTTCCACCATGGCCTCAGGAAAGCCAAGATACATATGAAGTACCCGTGCACAAGGAAGCCCCGTGGTCGCGCGTGTGCCTGCCCACGTGTACGTTTTGGGGCCGGAGGTGAGGTACCCTGCATTTAGGTACCTCCTTGATCTGAGGTCTAACTGTGAAGTGTGGCAAGTGAATCAGCTGGAGGGGCAAACCCCGTGTTGTGCAGCTAACGCACCTACTCGAAACAAAACGAGCTGCTGCCGTAGTCTCATGCTAATAGATCCGGCCCACGACAAGTGGTCAGGGTTTGAAAGCGGGCTCCTCAACGCCTCTTTTCTCCCAGAGATGGAGCCGACGCCGTTTTTCCAACCGCTGCCATTCCGCTGGAATCCCATCCCTCCGCAGCCCGGTGGAGAGCCCCCGCTCGCCACACAGAGCACAGAGCTCTGCCTGCGGCCGCCGCGCTGCCCCCGCGCACGTTGCGCGGCGCT
>JAWLRI010000818.1:2853575-2917166 GCA_034781795.1 Crypturellus tataupa | reverse complement strand
CCTCGGTGCTGCATCACGGCGCAGATACCGGAGGTGCCGCGCGCGCCGCGCCTCGCCTCGCCGCGGCGGACGGAGGTGCGCGGGCAGCGGAGCCCGCCGCCGCAGCGCGCTCGTCTTTGTTGTGAGGCGCCCGGCGCTCGCGGGCTCGGCGGAGGAGTTTCACTTGGCGGTAACGACTTTCGGGTCTTTATCTCCCCGGTAAAACGCAGCCGCGCGTGGAAGGAACGCCGTTGAATCGCGCCGTCTGCCCGATGGGATCCTGCGCTCGGTAGCATCGTGCGGGCTCTGGTGGGAGAGCCACCAGGTTATAAAACGTAGCGTTGCAGAGTGGATTTAGTAGGAGAATAGAGAATATTTATACCGGAATACTGCTTTCTTTTGAAAGCTTGAGCCCTGTGCATGTGAGTAATTATACTGATTGCCTTTTGTAATGCTAATGGAAATATTTCTTTTCTCGAGACGTTTTCTGCGGAACAATTGAATTAGAGCATTTATGACTGTTGGTGCATGAGGATGGATTTCTAAACAGAGATTAGTTTAAAGAATAATTCTGTGAAGTGTTCTGTAATTTGATCAGAGCAATAACCATCTTGATGGTTCTTTTGCAAAAGAGGAATGAGGAGTAATATGCTATTGTTCTTCCAACAGAGATGCTGTAGCCTTCATGTTTGGGTGGATTCTTTGTTTCATCCACTGGGTTTTATACTAAGTAGCTTTTAGAATAAACCTAAAGCCACTCTGGCTCAGTGACTGCAGTATATGCTTTGCTTGCACACACAAATATGAATAGCTATATCTGTATTGTTTTTGAAGGCCAAATTTTGGCCTAAAGCCTTGTTTATTGTCAGAAATGCCTTCAGCAGTAGAATGAAACAAGATTCGTGTGCCAGTCTCCTCATCCGCAAGTCTGAGAATGTTACGGTATTTATCAGAACATCAGAACCCGTTTAAGTTGTTATACTTGACCTGTGCATCAATTGATCCCAACTTTTCCTCAAGAAAAAACACACATGTAGCAAGCACCTTTTGCAGCAAAAGCTGTTCAAAATAGAAGGAAACGAGCATGAAGTGCAAACAAGCCTCTTAAGGTAGTCGTGCTTCTGGGTATCTGCCTTCAAAGTTAATGCCCTTGTCTGTGGCAGCCTCCAGAGCCCACGCAAACTTGTACACTGAGTCACCAGTCGTGGAGCTGGCTGGCTGCCACCATGCGTCGAGGTGCGAGGAGGTCGTCTCCGCCGGCCTCAGCAACGGGTTGGGAATGACAGCGGTTTTGGTGCGAGTCATCACCCTTCCCTCGCTACTTAGTCTTGAAGACGTGATTCCTACTGTATAAAATGGAGCGAAATCAAATTGTTTGCTTGTAAACTCTTTGTGAACCTTTGCTGCCTTTGGAGAAGCAGCCCTTGGAAGTGGGGGTTTATTTGACCGGTAACTTCAAATGGCTGTGGGTACTATACTTATGCGCACTTTATTTGTGATAATGTTTTCCAAAGGGAAAATATGTGTGTGTGTATATATTTAGCTCCCCCCTGGGTGTTTCTTGGTATATACCACTTTCCTTGAATTTTTACTACTGAATAGGCTACCTTACTGTTTGTATTCACCTGTGTTTTATTTCCAAATTGTGTCCTTTAATAGAGACTTGGAAAATTACTTTTTCACGTAGCAGCAGTTAAGTCTGGACAGGGGAGGATTCGGGATGTTAGGGCTTGTTGTTCTTGGGGTATTGCATATTCCTTCTTACTCCAAAATACCAAAAAGAGAGAAAGAGAGAAAGAAAAAGTCTTAAACAGGCTTTGAGCTAATTGGTGCCCTGTGCCTTCTCTAAGAGAGGCTTTCCTGAAATAATTTGTCTAGATCTTTGTGACCTTTCCAGCAGAAACCTGTGAAGGAGTAAAAATGATGTGAGTTAGAGAAACAGGAATAAAATCCCCAGCTGAATTATATGTTCACCATATCTAGTTTATTTTCCTTCAGGAGAAAAGAGGCTGATATATCTTGTTCATTTACTGTTTCATGCATTAAGCTGTCATTAATTCTATGTAAAATAAAGCACAGCTGTAAAATGCTGTAAAATATCATATTGTTAGTGCTGGAAACGATAATTGCATCAACCAGTAGAACTGAAACACTGCACCACTAGTTACTGAGGTATGGACCTCTTTACCTCCAAAAAGAGCTGTAATGATCTATGTAAACATCACGAGAAAAAAAAAAATGACAGTTATGAAATTAGCACTCATGACAGTGTGATTTTAAACTTTCAATGCTTTAACAGCAAGGAATAAACTGCTTTGTTATTGCTTTGCTTTTCAACATAACCTTGTTTTTCTTTAGGGTAAACAAAGAAAACAAATTGAAGCAACAGTTGATATAGATGGCTCTCTAAAAACTTGTGTTTGCCACTATCTGCATATTTTAACCAGACCATTGCTGCAGAAAATCTTCAGATTGTCAACAAGATCTTAAATTAAGCTTTTGCCAGTGAAAAACTTAAAAGCTTTGAGTTGCTCTTTGCAAGGAGATACGTGCATTACCCATCTGCTGTGTTTTTGCCTCTGTGCGCTATTCTTATTTCTGCTAGGTTATGTAGCTAAACCTCAAAAATCTTCATTATGTAAAAGGGAAACTTTCCAAACAAGAATGTAGTGTATGCAGACATATGCGTGATAAGGACACAGCGGTAGTTATAAATATCAGTGCCTCCACTGTTACAGTGCTTCATATATATTTGCTTAAGAATCACTTCCGCCATCTAGCATAAAAATGTGTTTGTGTAGCAATGAATGGTTTTTAGCATTTTCAGTGTCATACTAGTAATATCATAATCCAATGGCATTATAAATATCCTTTCAAGAGTAGTGTGTTCAGAATCATTGGCTTTGGCTGCTAGCTGGAGATGGATATATGCAGTAATCTGAGTACCACTAATAAACAGTGTTGCGCTAGCTCTGGTTTATTAAAGTATTATGTCTTTTTACTGTTACATATGTAAATGAATTTTGCATTACATAAAACCATACCAAATCTAAAGGGGAAAGATTATACCTAAGGTTAATGCATTTTTTTGTAGTCTGTTACCAATGAAAGAGATGCTCCAGAAAAACAGACCTAGGGATTTGAAGTGTTTATTTTGCAGGATTTGCGCTTACATTCCATATGGTTTTTAAGGTCAAGTAGCAGTAAGTGATATATACATGCACGTGTTTCTAGGTTTACCTTAAAATGAGAAGTGTCCTAAAGCACCCTTGTCCTTTTCTTGTTTTGGAATCAATTGTGATTACTGCTTTCGTGATGTAAGATCAGTCTATATAAATAGTAGAGGTATTTATGGCTATCATTCCGCATGCGAATATGCGCGAGTCTGAGTACACGCAGGCCTACGGAGCACCACTGAGTACGGAGCGAGGTTCCTTCTCGTTCCCTGTGTGAACCGTGGGTCTATCCCACATTGTGTCGGGGTGGGAAGCGTAGGAGCTGCTGAGGACCCGGCTCCCATCTCCGGCGTGGCCCCAGCTGGCCCAGACGCTCTCGTGAGAAGGACGCGGGCTGCAGTCTCAGCAGCCTGGAGACGTGATCAGGGCCTCGCGCGGGGACCGTCTGCGCTTCTCTCGCCACAGGTCTCGCTCAGCTGCCACAATTTATTTAGTAGGCTAACTATATGAAGTCGGAAACTTAAGCAGAGGATGAAATATGCATTGCTCTCGGCATCTGCATGTCAAACATTTGCAATATATAGAGGAGGATTGTGCTTTATTGAGCAGGAGAATGAAAGCAGCAGTGCCGCTCTCTTTGGTTCTTGCAGTGCAGGAATTTCCCTCAGTTGTTTACTTCTACATGAAAAATTAAAACATCCCTTTTACATTTACTCTGCTGTAGCTAACAATACTTTTTATTATATTATAGGAGGTATTAAAACAGCCTTGGTGTGGTGTATTTAATGTAGAATATACCTGGCAAATAGTAATCCTCACTGCTGTTTTCTCAGAATAATCAAGCAACAGGTTTCCTCATGGTTTTTCATATACCTGCTTCAGCCAGCTGTAGGCACAAACACTTTCTTCTAGTCTTTCTCCAAAGCAGATGAAGTTTTCAACCCAGATCTTTGCTTTATAAATGAATAATTTAATGAATATGAGCATAAACACGTATTGTCATTTCATGGCAGAGCAGATATTATTCTCTTTTATGCCCCACTGTGCAGCTGTGTCTGAGTTATATTAGTTTATTAATTGAAAGAGCGTTATTTATACTGGCAGTGATTATGACCATCCATTTCATTGGTTGTATAACTGAGTTTTGTAGGGTGGTTTTACTGCATCCATTCGTGCCTTCCAAGTATGAATGTGTGCACATTCAGCAAAGAAGCATATTAAATTCTTGTTGCTTTAAAGTAACTTGATCATTTTGGAATTTAGGAGACTAGCCCAAACACAAGACCACTCTGCTTCTTGATTAGCAAGTCTGTTGAAACTCATTCAGTAGTGAAGTCCTACAACATGGCCCACGATTTGTATGGGTAAATACTGCCATTTAACTGCAGGGAAGTTCAAAGACCCAGATTCACAGGTATCAATGTTTTCAGAAGCCTGGGAATATTCAGCAGCTCCTGTATCTGTTTAGGGTCCACAGCTATAATCAGTGTTAAGGCCTCGGAGCTATGTTTGTTGGCGATGATTTAAAAGGAGGGTTATTAATATGATCAGGCATGTTGGCCTGCGACGGAAACACGTAACATGATGAAGAACACTTCCTTCCTGCATCATCCAAGCTGGGATAGGGGAAAACACAGCCCATAGTGATGGGGCATCCATGGACTTGTGCAGCAGGCTCAGCAGCCTGTGCTTGGGAGCCGAAGCACCAGCACAAATGATGGGCAGAGGGTGCAACTGCCCTTGCCCATACAGGCACTTGTGGTAGGGACTGCCTGGGGCGAGGACGAGTCCCGTGTGATGTTTCAGTGTGGCGATGGGCAGTGGGTATTTTGGGCACTGCAGTCATTCGGAAATGAGAGTGCAGTTTTGTTTCTGCCGTGACGTTGCGAGAGTCTAATCAAAGGTGCACGAGGGACTGGGTAAATGATAGGCTCTCCTCTTCCAGTGCTGCTGTCTCCTGTTATGTACTGTTCTATATATATAATCCTGGTGCAGTCCTTGTTTCCACCCTGGCCATATTTTGCATTAGTGTGTTGTGGAGTGCAAAGCCTGTCGTTTTGGCCCTTAGCTGCTGTTGGGAAAAGGAGTCCCCAGGGACTGAGTGAAGGCTGCACATCAGGAGCAGGACCTTGACATAGGCAGTACCGTTGTCCTTCAGTATTTTGGTGCATCTTTTTTTTTCTTTTTTTTCTCCACAATGCTTTTCTTCCTGCCCTGCTACCACCTCCTTTCTAAATTTATCTGTCTGCCCCATTTTCCCATTCAAATCTATTGTCTCTTCTTATTCACGTCCTCCAGTCAGTCTCTCCCTGCCTTTCAGCTTATATCTGCTATTCAGCCATGTGCCTTTCACCTCTCAGAGTCACCTTTTCCCTGGCAGGGAGTGAAGGGGGAAACATCACAAAATACCTCCCTGGTCAGAGGTGCCAAGGATGGTGTGCAGGTGAGGAGCTAGGTCTCTTACCAAAGAGGCTCATTTTGGAGCACGATGACCTTGGTTGCTGCTTGGGAAGCTCATTCTGGCAAATATAAATCTTACCCCTGACCTTTCAGATTCTGACATATCTACTTTCCTTCTCTCACCCCGTTACCTCTTTATGGAAAGCAAGCTTCTCTGTTCATCTTCCTGCCACCCTCCTGTCATCTCAAGATCAAGGCTTTCCACAGTGATTAATGAGTTTTTCTGCTGCTTTCTGAAAGCAGGGCTGCTTTTAATAATGTCCCCGTGTGAGTACCCCAGATCAGCAGGGCTTCTGTAAAATCTTGACCTGCGTAGCTGCTTCTACCACTCCTGCTCTCCATGGGGTTCTCTGGCTGCAGCGGCAGGATCCTGACCTGAATCTTGACAGCTTTGCTGGTGCCTACGGGGCTCCAAACCGCGTGGGTGCTTCCTGGCTTGGAGTCTTGTTAATTTTGCTTTTTCTGCCTGCTGCTTGGCAAATTTGCTGCACTGGTTGCCTAAGGATCCTGCTTGAGGCTGACAGCTCTGACTTGGTGCTGGGGGGAGGTTTTGCAGAGAACCGTCATTAAATCCTCACAGAGCAACAGCCAAGCAGGTTGTGCCCCATTCCATGCAAAGGTACAGAGGATTTGGGATCCGTATCTGTAGCGGGGCTAGCTTTTCCTATGGAGTATGTAAGAATACCAGATTGCTTTTTGTTCTCATGTGCAATATTTAGCACTCTAAATAGAATCAGAAGTTTTCTGTGAGTATTTCCTTATGTTACAAAGGAACAACTCCGAGGCCTAAATTTACCTCAGAAGCATAACTGCAGCAAAATCTTAAATTCATTTTTAGAAGACATCTACAAATTCTTAGTTAAATGGTGCTGAATTATTATTGCTACTACTACTACTTCAAGAAGCTTCCTAAACTTGGATTGGTGCTTCCTTCGCTTTGAAGAATTATATACATTTTCTTCAATTATAGCTGCTCCTGTGAAACCCAAAACTAAAAGCATTAGGATTCTATATAGAGGATTTTTTTTTCTTTCAAAATTTGACAATCCTGACCAAGCAGGTCTTTCATCTGCTTATCCCTGTCATTCTGTATCAATATGTATACATATCTCTGCCTGCTGGATAAATGTAACTGACGCTAGGGCAAACTAAACTAGTTTTGGGGCAATTTGAGGTAGAAAAGAGTTGCTCGAGGAGGAGATTGCTTTTGTTTTGCTTGAATATACAAGTTCCACTTCACACAAGCCATTCCTGTTTTCTTTGCTTAATACTGCCACTGTCATATTTTCCCTTTAAAAGTTTCTTCCGACCTCTGAGAACAATCCCAAAAGTGCAGGTTACCTTGCAAAGAGTTGAGTGAGAAGGACGGCTACCTCTACCAAGCAAAAAATATATTGGTTTGTCATTAATTTATTCTTGGAATTAATACAGATAATAGAGTCTGCACAGGCATAAATGCCATGCAAGAAAGCTTGACAGAAGCTTTATTTCTTCTTAGATGCTTTCTGTTTGGCACTTGCACAGAATTATATTGTCGTAATGGACCGTGCTAAGTCTAAGCGGGTGCATGGTATCCAAGAAGAGAGACAGACGAGGAGCACCCTCAGCCAGCCTCAAATCCCTAGTTCCAAAGTAATCAGTAAACATGGAAAAACTCTCTCAAGTTGAGAGCACTCTACAGAAACTTAGTATTTATACAACTACATTTTGAAGGTTAATTAACTCTCTCTAATGGCATTCAGTCCTGTTTCTACAATGCATAGTAGTTGTGTAGACTTGTTGAAAAGTTCCTTGCTGGAAATGTGAAAGCTGAATGAGCCTGACTACTGAAGCTACATTAAGTCAAAAGTCATTAAGACTTATGAAAGTGAAGCACCAGGTGACCCTCAGGGCCAGTGCTGGAGGAAGCTGTCTAAGAGCATTCTTTGTAGCATGAAATGGATATTTTGTGGGAAAAGGTGATACTTGCAGAGCTCTTCATCCTAAAAAAAGACAGAATCCTAATAACACCAGCATGGTTTCAGTTTCCTTGTCAGTCCCCATTCCAGCTACTTTTTCGCTTGTTCATATTGTCATTATTATACATTGTTTGGGTTCAAAGCGGGTGTCTTGTTCTACATCATGACCAAGTTAAGTGACAAAGTGTGTAGACCTTAGGTTTACATTTGATGTTCTAGAAACATTGTTTGTGTTCCTGTGACCATTTGAAATTTACTATTAGAACGCAGGGCTTCAGAGCAGCAAATGTGTATTTGTTGCATAAGCAAACAGTGTGGTGTTTATCCTTTCCTACCTGTTTGCAGGTTCTGTCATTACATCTTAGAAGTGTTACTTAGACAAGGTGCTTCTTGCATTGAAGGCACTGGAAAAAAATTGCAAAAAAAATATTTTTGTAGATGAAAGAAACCAATGTCTATTTGTAAGGACTTGTCTAGTTCCGTGCTTAACCCATCAGCCTCAGTCAGAGGCACTAAGAAGTCTTGAACATTTTTCTATTGAGCTGAAAAAAAATTAGGTAAATCCTTAAATCCTTATGTCATGGTAGAGCCTCTTGCTTTTGTTTTTGGTTAGCAGGTAGGCCTTTTACTTAGTTCACTTTCTCTGGTCCACTCAGTTGTCTTTTGAAAACTGCCCTGTGCTAGTTAAGAAGTTGCATCTTGCCCTGCATGTATGTTTTAAAACCATCCTTTCCTCTGTGCTCCAGCTGCTTCTGTTCCCAAAGCCTGTAGTGCCCAGAAGTGCTGTGAATGTCAATTTGGAGGTCCATGTGGCTGTCTATATGAGGTGGAAAGTACTGTTCCATACTTAAAAGTGTAAAACATTGCATTTCCTGTTCATTTTATTTCCAGAAATGTTGAAAACACGTGATACAAAATTCTTCAGAGTGGGACCTCCTCTCAAATCAAGCTGTGCGAATCAGAGATGTGCTCGGACAGCACTGAGCTGTCACCAGAGTGACAGCTGCTTTCTTGTGTGATTCTGAGTTTCCAAACTCCTCTCTTTCCATGGAGAGACAAAAGCAGCAGAAAGGGATCTAGAGGTGTGACTTTCTTAGTGCATAACAAAGGCAGCAAAAGCCCTAAAACAGCCTTAGTGCTCAGTTTCTTTTAGGCAGAAATACAGACCAAAGTGCTGCTGTTTATCTTTCCTCTGCATCAGGAACCTTACTCTATTATACAAAAGTTGGGAAGTTACATATATTTTCTGAGGAGAGAAATCTAGTTGCAGTGATCCTGATGGGCTCCTTGTCTGCGGTTTGTATTCCGAATGAGGTTATATTTATCGTCTTTAAAAAATGGGTTGCTAATGCTGAGAAGCAGGCTGATGGAGTTATTTCTAGCACTGATTTATTTCCCTTTTATTGCACTTATGGGAGAAATCAGATGGCACAGTTAGCAATGCAGAACTGATATAGCCTCAAAAAAAAAGATTTTTTTTTCCCTCTCTCAAAAAGCAAAATGATGCTATGTGTAATTCTGTTTCAGACCCTGTTTTAACTACTGCGATACTGTGATTTTAACACAATTGCAGAGTCCAAAGAGATTTCTTTAAATCTGTATTTCACATGAATTGTCACACCAAGTGTTTTGTGCTTACTCTCACTTGAAAACAAGTCCCTAAATAATCTGGATAATAGTTGAAAATGGTCAAGTTGCCTCTGATATATGGTTGTATAGCAGCCTGTTTCCATTCAAGTCTGATTCTTGACTGTATATGTTTTATGTATATAAAAACAAGGCTAATTGTAAGAAATCTCTTCCATGTTGGCCTCTGAACAGCTGGAATCTTCTGTTTGTTTTCAAGGTCTTTTAAACTGCTGAAGTGTCCTACTACTTCTCACCAATAAAGGTCACTTTCCCATATAGCCAGTGCAACTGCTATTACATTAGCCTATGGGGAGCCTTATTTCTTAAGTAGCTGTTATAATCCTTTCAGGCAAAGTAGCTCTTACACTGGAGATACTGGGCTTTGCAATTTTTCCCTGTGGTAAAAATTCTACAACCTACTTGAATTGGGAAATATATTTCTCTTTCTGCCTTAAGCCAATTAAACTTTTAAAATAGTAATGAAAAATGAATACATTAGGAGAAATAGGCTTGACAGGAGTTATCAAAGGCAGAATTGATAGAGTAAAAAATGACCAGTATTTCCTATACCTATTTTATTTATCTCTAAGTCCTTGTAACCAGGTATATGTTTGTATCTTGAAGATTCTTATAGCATAGCATGTTAAGATACATCCCCCCTATCTATTCACCTTGTGAAATTTTCCATCCGCGGATCTCACTTCTCTAGTGAAATGCAGTGATTTTCTAACTTGGATGAAAGCAATCTTGTCCCACTTGCATCAATTTTGAATGTTGCTTGAAAGATTTTTCCCAAGCTCATGGCTTTGATCATATCATCCCTCTTTGCATCTTTTCGTTGGTTACTTTTTTTTTGTTATATCCAGTACTAGAGCTCTTGATAAGGTATCATAGCAGTACCTATCATCCCTAGTTTATTATCAGAACTTTGATTTCCTGTCCTCATAATGCCATAAGTCACCTTGTCATTTTGCTTTCAGATGGTTAGCTTTTTGAGGGACTTTGTTTTGCGTTCTTTCCACCTGGGAGAAGCTAATACTGGTAAATCAGTTCAGAATGCTCCGCTGTGTCGTCGTCTTTTAATTTTCTTTGTATCTCTGAACTTGATTTTACAAAATGGATATTAGTAATTTCTCAATTAAGTGACAGCAGTGACTCTTGGAGCTTAGATAGCCTTGAAGCATTGCCGTTGCAAGCCTTGTGTCATAACAGAAGGAAAACTGACTTGCTTTGGGAGCCAGGTATTGGAATGACAATTACCATGTTGTTCCACTGAGCATGAAACAGGAATGATGTTGGTCAAACCCACACTGTGGTTGTTGGGTTCCACTAAGTAACCTTTATTCAACACCAGTCTGGAAAGTCAGTTTGTGTAGTGGTGGTGGTGGGTGCCTGAGAGTCTTAAGACCTGTTTCGTTGGCCGTATTATTCAAAACTGTGCTACCTTCACTGTCTTCCAGTGAAGATGGTTGGAGATGCTGCTGGACAGTCACAAAATTAATATATATAAAGGAAATAGCAGCTTATTTCAGCGTTTACGTCATAAAACACTTGGAATGCAATGCTAGTAAGTTGTAAGAAATTAGAAACTTTGGAAATTCTCCTTGGAATTTGCTCTCCTTGGAAAGCTGTTTCTGAATCTAATTGCCATAGTGGTTAGAAACCTCATGGTTTCCAGCATGAAGTCTTACTTTTGCCTTAGCAAGTTATGTTATATTGATAATTGAAAACCTGTTGCAATACAGTTGTTTTCTTTTTTCTTTCCTCTTTTTTGTGTATACTCTTCTGTGGACTGAAGCATCTGCAGAACAGACAAGACTTAAGATGCATCTTCCCTATATCATCTTTCAGAGTAAGTTTAAATTAGGGGCATAGAGGCAGCTTGTGGCAGGGCAGTGGGAGAATCTTTGTTCTGTGTGAAGACATTTAGGTTTACATGTGCAGAGGCGGTATCAGAAAGCTGAAATTGTTGGCTGTGAAGACGGCACATGAACGTGTTCCGCTCGGGTAGGTCTCAGTTTAGGTCTCGGTTGCTTTTCAAAGCTGGGCTGCTTTGGAGGTAGTTGCGGGGAAGGTGCACGGGGCCTCTCTGCTGTTAAAATAACCTCGTCACTAGAGGCTGGGCTCCTCGCTCAGCCCCTCTGCGGAGCCAGGGCAGCAAGCGGTGAGCACGGCGGGAGGGCAAGGAGGTGCGCGCTGGTGTTGCAGCGGGGGGATCCCAGCGCAAGGCGCTTGATGGCGGGATGACGCTTCTCGTGCCACCGTTCCTGTTTTTAGAGGTTGGTGTTCCCATCCATGGATCAGGATCCCGTTGGCTCCTGTCGCGGTTGTGTGTGGAGGGGCAGGCCACGGCGCACAGGCCACAGCGCTGGGACGGCCAGGATGGTGTTCCAGCAGGCGCCTCATGTCACCACCAAGGTGACAACGCGGTCATCAATCCCTATCTCTGTCACACTGGCGCGGCAGTCCCGGTTCTTCACGTGCATAAATACCGTCTTTGGCAGGAGAAGGCGCTGTATGCGCAGCATTCTTCTAACAGATAGCGAAATTCTGCAGGAAAACTTCCCCTTCTGTGCAAGACAAGCGGTCAAACACGCAGCAAGGGGACATCAGCTGCAGAAAAGTCATCACTTCCCCAGTTTCGCCATCATCGGGCAGGCCCATGCTCTCCCCGTGTGCACTGGGTGCAAATAACTTCCTTTTTGTGCCGGTCCAGCTACTGATACAGAGTAAAGCCAGCGAGATGCGTAAATCACATTAGCGGTTGGCACGCCAGCTATTAAGATATAAATTCTGCTGTCGTGGAGTCTCAAATTACTATTTCCCGCATATTATGATTTACATATTAGGACTGCGTTCAAATTATTGCAGCCTGAAACCGACTGGTATTCATGCATTTTCATCATTAAAATATGATGTCCTTGTTGGCAGTGATTTAGTTTTAGTGTTTGATATATTTCCAAGCACCTTAATTTTACAACTCGTGTATTGTTGTTTGACAGAAATGCATCTGCACAGAATTTTATGATCCAGAGCCGCTAGTTTCCACTTGAAACTGTTGGTTCTCCTCCTGACCAGGTTTTCCCTCCAGTTAAGATGCAGGTGCTAGGACTCCTGGGGAACTGTTTTGCCCAGTGCTCTAAGTGGGGTAGTCTTAAAGCAAGGATGTGTCATGCAAAGCAGCCAGGAAAAGGACAGTTGTGAGACCTCAAAATGATGCCTAGCTAAAAATTCACAGTCCTGGGGCTCTGTTACAATATACATAAAATAATCAGGTTTCATTATGCAAATGATAAATGATAAATAAATCATGAAAATCACGGAAATTTTACTGAGATCAGATCAACATTAATAATTCAGAGAATTTAAAACACTTTTTCATAGCCCCTGTTTTGTAATGGGGGGATGTATGTTTGTACAGGCTCTTGCTTCTGGTTTTCCTGTGGCTCTTGCATCACTGACAGGTGTGGGGCTTTTCTGCTTCACAAGATGAGCTAGTTGGTCAGTCTTAAAACTTTCTTGCTCAGTGTTATAAAAGACTCAACAACTGTGCTAAAAGAACCATTTAAAGTTACAATGTTGAGCAGTTTGAAGATCATTGGTGCTAGCTTTGAGCTTTATGTGCAGTTTTAATTTCTCCCATTCGTGCATACGTAATTTTTGAAAGAATATGATGTGCTCTTTTCTCCTGGCAGCCCAAATGCCCTGGTGGAAGTCACTGTTTTGGCAGGGACAATACAGCAAAAGGTCACTCATAGCTTATAATGAAAATATAAGGGAGATGTCACCCTCCTGTTCAAGGGATTATCCATCTGGGAAAATGTAACATTCAAAATATAGATCTATGCAGCTATATCTTATCTAGAATAGTTCACAGTGTGGATGCTTTCTTATTGCTCTTTTTTTTTTTTTTTTTTCTTGGTGACTTTTTTTGAATTTGGGGGTTAAAGAGAGATGAACATTCCCAGATACCCGTCTGACTTTGGGTGGGGAAGGGAGGCAACAAGTCATCTGTGGCTACTGTAAGTGCTTTTTGGAGGGATTTGCACAGTGTCTTTGCACAGTTTCTTCCTCTTGGCCTGGCTTTCTAAAAGGAATACGAGTTATAGCCAGTTGTTTCAGCAAATCTATCTAAAATGCTTTGGCACTACCTCCTGACTCTAAATTATAGTATCATCTAAGAGAATAAAAACTAATTAGCCAAGTCAGAATTTGAGAAGTTGAATGTCTGATATATATTCTTCCACTAGTAGAAAAGGATTAAAGTTGTTATTAATTTCCATAATAAAAATCTGTAATTTCACAAGCCATTGAACTCATTGACACACACTTACAATTGAGCTATTGGCTGGCAATAAGAAAAATAGTGCAACCATTAAGATAAGTCAGTGTTAAATTAAGTCAATATTAATTTATTTCTGGTCACAGATTTTTTTGAATAACATAAACAACATGAAGTTTTAACAAAAGTACCTATCTCTTATTGACACAGCCATAAAACAGTGATTTTATTCCCTTTACTTCAGCAGCAGGAGTCAGAAAAAGTTCACGTTTTTCATCTCAATATTTTTCAAAGGACTTTTATGAACAGTGAGACCACAGGAATGCCCCAAGGAGGCTGCTGCAGCAGGCTTATGACAAATACTATTTATACGGCAGGAAACACTATCTTTTAAAATAAAACAGCCAGTTATAAGTCTTCAAGATTTTGACGATAGGTACTTGATACAGGTTGAACAAAGTCTACTGTGAAAACTCGCTGGGATGGACGGAGCTCCTTGGTCTCGCAGGCTGCTGTGGTAGCTCTTGTGTGAAGATACACGGCACAGCTGGCTCATGAGAGCTGCCTGTACCGAACAGTTACTGCTGTCAGGGGGAGGATTTTTCTTTTAAAGACATAAAAAGCTCATACTTTTATCTAAAGTCTACGAATATAGGACAGGTCGCTTGGTCTGCGTGGATGTGATGGCCGTGAAGATGATGTCTTTTGAACATTGAACTTTATACAAGGATGTTTTTTATCTTGTGGGCTCTCAGCTTGCAGCCCGTCTGATCAAGGATGGCAGATTGACTTTTAGGGCATCTAGTGCCATTTAACGAGTACCAGGGTATCCGAGACAGCCTGGTGGGTAGGATCACGCTGTGCAAGAAAGTCCGAGTGTGAGGTGTCACCGTTTCTTAGACTGGGTGTTTAAATGGCCCTTCTGTGATAGGGAAAGACTGTCTTCTGCTTGTGACTGACTGATCTGCAAAAAGTACAACTAGAGATGGTAGTCTTAAAATGTACAAATGCAAAATGTACTACAAACCATTAACAAGGCCTTACAGGCTGCTTTTTTTTCTTTTGGAGGTCATATTTTTATTTTTCTTCTTGTTTGAAAGATCCTCCATCCCCTGCAAAATTCCAAAACTAAAAAAAAAAAAAGACACCAACAATTTGTGCAACTCCCTTGATCATGCAGTTGATTGCAGTGGATTTGTAAAACGGTCCTTTTGGGCTGTACATTATGTTACCACAGCAACATAGACTTACTGATTTAGAAACCCTCCAGGCTAGTTTTAAGTACACTGGCATTGCACTAGTGCACCGAAACAAGGGAAGGCTTGGTGCTTAACTAGCTCATGGGTGTTTATAGTGATCCTTGTGGATGCACAGTGTAGACACCTGTCTTTTTTTCCCCAGTTTTCCAGTATTGTCTCAAAGCTGTTGTAGGTGTAAGTGCGTAGCCCCAACTGGGTGCTGTTATTGCTGATACCTGTTTTATGTTCTAAATGCAAAGGCTGTATCCTCTGAGTGCAGTTTTAGTTCAGGCAATGAAATGTAATGCATTTTAGTTTTCCACCATTGTCTGTAACCCTCTATGTCAGTGCCTGGTATATTAACAAGTTTTGCATGTGATGAGAGCCCTTTCCAACAATGTTGCCTTTACCAGCTGCATTAATATTGAGAGTTTTACTACACTTTGTTTTCTGCGTATTTGAAAGAAAAAAAGATGCTGGCAACTTCAGTGTCCCACTGTAATGCTACATAACTCGTGTCTAGTGATTAGTATCTTTTCTTATTGCTTTATTAGTTAATAATTAAAATTTACTCAGTGTAGAGAGAATGAGAAATGAAAATTCACTTGGACTGCAAAACTCCGTTTCTGAAGTGGTTCTGTCTCACTGTTCCATGTAATGCCTATCATTTTCACTATTTTACCCTAAAAATCACCTGTAGTACTCCTTGCTGTGGGTAATTTCCCATAGATTAGAGTGATTCACAAGCTGAACGACTTCTGTTCTTTAATGCCCATAAGGCTGCCGTGAGTCCTTACTTCTTGTTCAAGTTTGTCAGAATTATGGTTGCGTAGGACCAGCAAGGGATGTGTGGTACCCTGGGAGGTTATGTCCTTTTCTGCTCCATCTCACATGTTTATTGACATTATTTGTTTCATTTACAATAGACAATGTCATCCTGCAGTCTGTATAAAAAACAAAATTCCAGCAGTCGCGTGCTTTCCTGTTGCACATCAGCTTGTGTGCACACAACTGGATTTGTCATTTCTTTAATGTGTTTAGATTAAGTTAAGCCAGGCTTAGCATGGGGAATAAGCAGTATTTATTAGATGTGAGTTGAGCTGATTCCGTGGTCTAACTAAAGAAGATATTTGCCAGGAAAGAAGTGACAAGAAAATTGGAATCTCAAGAAATACAGGGAAGTGAACTTGGCTGAACAATAACCTCCTTTGCGGAAGTATATTTGCCCAAATCCACTTTAGAGAGACTTAGCATGCTTCTTGTTTTAAGATAATTTCTTGAGTCTTTTTTTTTTTTGTGCTGATAGTAGGTTTTATTTGTTTTCATCTCATTTTCTGTAAGTGGTACTAAGTTGACAGATCTGGAGATGAGCAGCTAGGATTAGATCACAACTTTGTCCATACCACCTTGGTCAAAAATGCTGTGTTTTTTCCCAGGTCATGAAATGCTCTTTGCTTTGCACTGATGGAATTAGCCCCTTGACAAATGCTCATGTGTTAGCTTGAAGGTTTTATTTTTAATTAAAATAATAATAATCATGGAAGGGGAGAACATTTTCAGCTCTTCTCGTCATGAACATTAACCTTAGGACGGGGTACAGACTGCAGCTGAAGCTGCCATGTCCTCCCATGCCTGCGAACAGCCCAAAGCTCCGAGGTGTTTTCTAGCACCTTCCCAGCCCTAATGAGCTCTTGACTCCGAAACACGGATTGCAGCTGGTGTTGGAAGGTTGTGGCATCGTCTTGCCTGAACTTGCAGCAGACGGTCCCACATGGGATGCTCCCCAGCCTGGTTAGGGGCAGGATTCCCGGCTCTCCCCTGCCAGTGCTTTTGCAGCCAAAACAGGCTAATTTAAGGCCACTACTGTGCAAGCAGCAAAGTCGGGCAGTGCAGAGCCGGCCGCACTCCAGGCTGGACCCGGGGTCAGGTTGAGGCGGACGCGTTGGGCCGTGTCCTGGGAATGGAGCCAGCAGGAACCCGGCGTCGCCTTCGTCACTGCGGCGCGAAGGCCAGCGAGAGGAGCAGCCGCGCCACAACGCGGGCTGCATCTGCTGGCAGTCTTTGATGGAGAGAAAAACCCTTATCAACTGCCCCCAGAGCCGTGGTATTTTCCAGGTTGGCTCTGCTGCCCTGCTTGGCGATCCCAATTGGGTGTCACGGAGCCGTGTTAGGAGCGCTCGCGACTGAGTTATTCCAGCTCTACTTCCAGCAAGCCCGCCCGCCCGCAAGAAGAGGAAATAAATATGTAAGGTCTGAACTGCTTTATTTAGCAATTAGCTCCCAATAACTCGGGAATAGCAGTGCTGGCAATTTAGCATCATCCAGAGGTAAAGCATAGTATGTTTCCATGATTTTTACCTCATTAAAATGTATTCTGACAATGGGGCTTTAGCTGGAGAAACTGTCCTACTTCAGCACTCTCTGAATTTCCCATTATTTCCACCCCTCTGCCTGCCCCTGACACTTTAATATTAATTACGTTTTTCAGAGGCATAAGAGGCTGCCGCCTTCTCTGATTAGCTGATTAATATCCCACAGTTTTCCTAGCCTAAAATAGCATTAGGGGAGTGTTGGAAACAAGTACTGTCACCTCACTGATGTTTTCAACTTTCTTTTCTTCTTTTTTGTGTGTAATGTTTGCCTTGCTGCCAGTTAATGGAGCAGACTAAGGGGCATAATAAAAAGCCAGAGGCTGCCGCAGCCAGAAGCAGCAAGCACCAGGTAGGGGCAGCTCTTTCCTATCCTCCTGTTGCCCCTGCAGGGTTGAAATTACTGTGCCCAACCTTCTGTTTCTGTCCTTTTCTCCCATTAAAGGTTGCCTGGCGGATACGAAACAGTGCAGCTGACTGAGAACAAACAACCACCTCTCCTTCTCATAAAAGTCTCTCCTTCCCCCCCCTCCGACCTGGTATGCTCACGTTGGTTATTTTGCACTTTTAATTGTTGGTGCAGAGCCAAACCAGCCCATGACGGTACCGTGCGAGTCCTTGGGAGAGTCAGATTGTAGCAAAAGCTGTTGCTCAGGTGCAACTCCTGATTTCATACTAGCAGGAGCAATTAACCCCCATGTACTGCAAAGATGCACATAGTGCACGCACACCATGTTAAAGCACAGAAACAACCTCTTTTGCATCTTGCTCACCCAGGCGCAGCAGCCCCAGGCAGTGTGTGCACCCAGATTGATTTGTCCTGTGCAACCTGGAGCATTTTGCACAAATAGCCCTCAGCTCCCCATCTCCTCCAGGGAGAGACCTTGGCACCGCAGCGCTTGGATGCTGGGTCTCTACCTCCCTGCAGATGTGCGGTGCTCCCAACAGTGCCCCTAAGGCATTCTCAGATTTGGGCTTTGCTCAGGGCTAGTGCTGCCCGGAGCGGCTGCATTTCTAGCATAATGGCTCAGGCTGCCGTTTTAAGCACTTTATTGGGGTAATTTTATTGCAGTCTACTGTTCTGCAAAAAACACATCCATCCTCTTTACTCCAGGGTAGAGTTGTGCCTTCTTTACCCCAGCCTCCCCTCACACGTACGAGTAAGTTACTGGGATATCTCACCTGCTCTGCAACGTTCCCCGCTGGCAGTGAGGTCTTGAGGCGCTGCTCAATTCGGGCTGTTCTCAGTCTCCCAGGCCGGTGTCACCATGCAGTGATGCTAGCTGGGCCTGCTGAGATCACACAGATGACTTCAGTCCCCCGAGTTTTGCCGTCGATGTCAGTGATAGAAGTTACATGTTTTATCCCAGTCTAACAGGGGAATAGAAAACAGAGCTGTTGTCAGGACTGAAATTAATATACCATATGGTGCCTACATCACCCTTGTCTTGTGCGATTGTTTATTGTGGAAAAATCATTGAAAACTTTTATTTTTGAAGTTAAGTCTGCAGTACAGATCATTTCTTTGCTTTCTTTCCTGGCACATTATATGCCCTGTTATTCTGAAACTAGCAAATAAAAAATAAGTCCTCAGGAGCTAAAGATACCCTTACTGCAGTGCTCTCTGAAGGATCATTTTGTTCCACTACTTTTATATTTTAAACAGCAGTGTTACTTAGTATTTGTGGTAGGTTCACATCTCTTGAAATGTCTATATTTCTTGACTGAAGCAACAAGTGCGTCATGGATTTGTTACTGATGATTAAAGCTTTCCCATTGTCTCTTCTGTAGTGTGCTGTTTCCCACTGCTTTATTAATGGAGAAGCCATTCCAAGTTTATATGATTCCATTTTTATTTTTATTTCCAAAATAGAGTTTAAATCACAATTACCTCAATAAAAGTAATCTGAGAAGCCATGTCAGATTAAACAGGATTTAAGTAGCCAAATCTTTCTTCTCAAGCTGTGTCCTGGCTCATTCTTCCTTAAGTCTCTAGTTTTTGTCTTTTTAAACTAAACTAATTATATGAAGAGGATTCAGTCGTTCTGCTAACCAGATTCAAATTAGGAAGAGCTGCAAGCACAAGTCTGGACAAATATTTAAAAATTAAAAGAATCTAAAGATGTCAGGAACAAGAAACACGATGCAAAGCTGCGGTTTAATTAAACTTAATCAAAGGTAATTCCAAATAAAACTACTGCATAAAACAGAATGGCTTCAAAAAAGGCTAATGCTGGAAAAAACTCAGGAGTGATACCAGGGAGAGTGCGTAATATGATATAAGGGGGAGGAGAAAGGGATAGATGGAGAAAAAAAACACCCGTATAATTATGGGGTGGATGAAGATCCACAGCAAAACGTGCTGCAGGGAGATGGTGGTTGTTCTCCAGACCAGATGCTGAGAGATTTGACTGGAAGATGATGTTGATACCAGCTGCTCTTTGCAATAAGCTCTGTATTTCTCTGGAATATGCAGTCAGTTGTGGAAACCTCATTTCTAATTTTTTCTAATTTTCTAATTTATCTTGTCATGATATAAAGAAGATGTTTTTTCCATATATAATTTTGTTCTCTGCCTTCTCATGTATTTTTTTCCTTTTCCATAAAGTTGGGGGCTTTTTGATTTATTTAAATTTAACTTTTTCCCAGTTTTCTGATGCACCTTTTTATTGTTATTGTTGTTGTTATTGTTATTGTAAGCTATCCTTCACGTAGAATGTCTACCCATCTCTGGATTTATGTCGAACTCCTTAAAGTATTTTGTCCTATTGTGACCCATTCAGATTGTTTTTCTTGTAAGAGAATCATGTTCAGCATCCTATAACAAGCTGAAATGTTTCAGTCTCGGTGAATATTCAGCAGGAGCAGCTTCTTCGGGAATCTTTGCTGCGCTTTGGTTCCAGGTTTGCAGCCCGTGGGCACAATTCATCTCTTGGATCATTGCAACTCTGGGATTGCCAGCTTCACCCGTGCCCTGGGATTCCCACAGAGGAACCATAAGCCTTTTAACTGATAGGATTAGAATTACAACCTAAACCACCACGCATCACTATCGATATATACATACATCCCTGTATTTATCTGGCAGTGCCTGGGGACCCCGCTAGCCAAGTGACCCCCCTGGGGAGCATCTCTGAAGAGTTAAACCGAGGCATCTTGTAAGAGTTGTTGTCAGGGCTGCGTTTGCTGCTGGAGATAAGAGCAAGGCCACTGCATGTTTTGGTGGAGTGCCACCACTTACTACCGTATTTCTGGTAACTTATGTTGAGGTAGGCAACCACGTGATGCGTAGTACAGGGCCTGACCGAGTTTCTTGCACTCTTGCAGCAGGCACTGACTTTCTCAAATAATTATATACTCTTAAATACGATGAGGCTCGCTCGCGGGCGCCTTCAGGAACGCGTTTAGCAGCAGCAGCCTCCAGCCCTCTCCCACGAGCAGCGACAGGGCCGCGCGGGGCGCTCCGAGAGGTCGGGTCTATCCCCGTGCTGCGGCGAGTGCTGCGTTTCCATGTGAGGAGGAAATTTCTCCTGCCCAGGCCCCGCTCAGCGTCCAGGGCACACAGAGCTCGGCCCAGGGATGGAGACGTTGCAGCTTGGGTATTTCCCCAGGGACTGACAAGGTCACCTTCCGCCTTGGGCAACAGCTGACGGCCTGGGGCAGGTTAATTCATTCAATAATTTAGGCCCTCTGTTGAAATTTTCCTTTGAATATCCTCTCTGTTTAAATTTATGTTGTTTAAATTACATTGAAATTTTCATCTTTTTTTTTTTCGTGTGCAGGTCAATAGATAGCAAAGTGTTTAAAAACAAAATAAAAACCAACAACAACAAAAGCAGTTGCCATTTCCTGGGATCATACTTAAACTGGTGACCTAAATTAGAAATGTTCCATATTCCATGATTTATCCAGTTTCCTTGAGCTTGACACTATTTTTATTCCGCAATTGCAAATGTGAGAGATGTTTCTATTGAAGAGCAGATCTGTCATTTTAATCTGCTAAAATTTGCAGATTAGAAATCCCCATCAAACTGGAGGGAACACAGTAAGCAAGATGAAGAAATGCAGAAAAAAGATAAGTTATGTTTGACTGTCTTGAACAAAACACAATCATTTTCCTTTCGAAAATACACGGGAGTTTGGTTCATGCACGTGTTTGTGTATATGGGCAGTAAGAATGGGTTGCAAAATGGGTTTTTAGGTGGGAGGAGAAACTGGAAGCTGCCTAAAGGGAAAGTACTTCTAAGGATTTGTATTGATTTATTTTTGGAACGAGCCCCTTTCTGACTGTGTATCTTGGTGCCGCGCACGCTGAGGTTGCTGGGTCTGCGCAACCGGCTGTGCCTGTGCTGTGCGCGTCCTCGTGTCGTGGCTGCCTCAGCTGGACACCGGCTTTTGTGTGTGCGTCGGCCTGGGCAAGCACACGAGGTGCAGGAGGGCGAGCTCTAGGGACACGTGGCACCAGCCCCCACGCAGAGCAGTCATGATGCCTGCCAACAGGAAAAGACAGAATTTAGGTTTTTGTAAGGAAAAATAACTTTTTTTTTTTTTTTTTTAACAATATCAGAGATGGGGAAAAACATCCTGACACCTCTGTTGTGCGTGCGGTTTCGGTCCCGCTGAAGGGCGTCCCCTTTCTGCGGAAGCCGCTCCAGAAGCGGCCCTGGAAGGCCGGATTGCTGGGGGAAGGGAGGCTCCTGTCTCTGCGCAGAACCTGAGAAGCTCCACAACGTTTCACAGGGAAACTGGAGTTTCAAAAATGACAACAGTTGGTCTAGAAGTGTTTTACGGCATTCTTTCCAAATCCTAATAATCTGTGGCAGTGCTGATCCTCTTTTATTTTTACTCTTTGTTAGCTTAATCTGGGAACTAAATAACTGCATTCTTTATTGACCTGGTTTTGCTCTTTATCTTTGCCGGTATTTTTGACATATGTAGACATATTTCATTTACACTTATCTCGTCCTGCCCTGAGGTGAGTTGCATCTTGCTCTCTAAATATTTCGCATTGTAAACAATATTTCGGTTAAGACAAGGGTCTCCTCCTCCTTTTGCCCGTGTCAGAAGGTATGCTGGGAAGGAAAGCGGTGATTTTCCTGGTGTTCGGGTTAAAATATATGAATAAATGCTATCTGCACAGAATATATATACAGAATATAACAAAACCTCTATTTCTAATGACTCCTTTCCAAATTTTAAATCACTTTTCTTAGACTCTATGGTAGTAGTAACGGCATCTCAGCTGTTGGTTTTCCACTGTAGCTACTGACAGTAAATGAAAGAAGATAAATAAATCCAAGTTTTCTTTTTCTTTTTTTTTTTTTTTTTAAGCAGATATTTGACAAGAATTAGTAGTATACTGTAAAAAAAAATTTGATCAAGGACTTTTGCAGAAATATTCACTATCCCTCTAGGACGTATTTACCCTTCAGTGCAGATGCATGGTGTCACGTGAAAAAGATGGAATCACTGCATGTATGAAATTTACTAGGAAAATGCAACACATCTGGATTTACTCTTCTTATTTTATTGTGCTACTGTAGAGCTGCTATGAAAATGCATGTATGTTTAGGCGATGCGTGTACTTGCTGACATGTATTTCTTCAGAAAGGAAGAGAAATCCACAGAAATCAGAGAGAGGTTAGGAAAACTCTAAACAGTTTTCCTAAACAGTAATTCCCTCTGTAATTTCTGCTGGATTTGCCCCTCATCAGAGCAGCGGTTTCTGGCTCCCTCATCTCATTTGAGATGGCTGCAATGCCCCGGGCTTTGGTGCCCACAACCTGATGGCCTGTGCCTTGCAGTCCCTGCTGCACATGATCTCCCTTGGGCTCAAAATCAGGTTGAGAAGAAAAAACGCACAAGGACAGGGGCAATGCCAAGCAGAGACCTGCAAGTTTCCCCCGCCACGACTTATTCTGGTGTTTCTGTGGGTTCGAGGCAGCCAGGTCTTCGTGGTCAGGCAGAGCAGGCTGCCAGCGGGCCCTCTCGGGGTGGGCAGCGGGGGCTGTCCCCTTGCGACACGCGGTGGCTTCGTGGGCAGTTCTGCATTGCCGCACACTCTGGAGAGCCGCACGCGGCGGGACTTTGCGTCGGTGCCGCGCTCACGTGAGACACCGCGGGTGAGCCAGAGGGCTCACGGCCAGCTCCTGGTATCAGCTCCTAAGGTGCCTTAAATGCAGCTTGAAGAGGCGCTAGCTGTTGTGTCACGTTGTCCTGTGTCAGCAACCGCAGCAGACTGTGTAAGGATTCGGGTGGGAAGAGAAGAGGCTCTTTGCGTTTCTAGGTATTGGGTGAGTTCTTGATGTTTAAGAAGATTTGCTCGACAGCTTTGCTCGTATCCGCACAAGAATATCCCGTTCAGTTTTGTTCAGGGCAAAAGGGATTTGCCCGTGAAAATCAATCCTCTTCAGATCTCCTCCATGTTAAAAACAAGAGTATTAGCAGTATTACTTTTACGATAGTGAATCCTACGCTGGAGAGGGCCTGTGCTGCATGTGCATGGATTTTAGCAGTGTTAGGAAATGAGTGACTGAGGGGGTTTGGAAGTACCCATGTTGTCCAGCTTTAAATAACTTCTTCAAACTGCCAGCCAGTCAGGGGATTTATTTCCCTAAGTTTTTGTGTGTAATTAGCCCATGGAGAGGGAAAGACGTTCCTCTAGGAGGTCAGGCAGGTGCAGGAGCTCAGAATGGCTTTAGTCCATGCTGTACTGAAATCATCTTCCAGCAGGCAGGGCACTTTGTTCAAGTGTCCTGTATCATGAGCATCCACAATAGAAAAATACTTTTCTAATGAGTATATTTGTTTGTGTGTTGATATCATTAGATGTAGAAGTGTTTTTCTCTGAGTAAGTATAAAATTAATGTGCCTTCGGATAATTGTGCAACTTTTCTGTGACAAAGATCTTAATATTCACAGCCTTAATAGGAAAAGATGTGTGTTTGTTTTAACCGTTTCCTACATCCTGAAGCATCATTTACGCTGTACTTTGTCCAGTTTCTATTGTAGATATATTTGGTGTAGATTTAGATTTTTCTCGCTGTGAGATCCTGCTCAGGGGGAGGAAGGGATCCCTAAATTTCTGTGCTGGCAGCTTGATGCTGAGCACAGCCTTCCGGTTACAGTTTCTACTTTTGCTGTGGAGGTTACCAAAAAAACAGCATATTTAATGGCACGGCCCTTCAGTGGTGGCTTTTTGTGTCTGCCTGCTAGGCCAGCAGCACCGGCCGCAGAGCCCTTTCCGTTGTGGAAGAGGTGAGCTCTTCCTTGGAGCTCCTCCTTGGGTGTCACTCCCATGTACATGCGCGCGTGGGCTCGATGGGAGAGCGCGTATTCCCACGGTTGTGCTGCGGATCGAACAGGGGGTGACTCCGTGCGCGCTCCCTGCCACCGGCCCCCAGCGCCCGCAGCGTGTCGGTGCCTGCAGACAGCGCTGCTGCTGATGGGAGCGCTGCATCCCAGCGCCACGGGGATGGTACCCGACAACGTTCTGTTCCCAGAGCCGTGAAGTGACCGAGAGCTTCGCCGGTGCTGGGGGCGAGCACCGTGACCGCCCTGCAGCGCGGAGCATCCTGCCGCTTCGCAGTAGAATTGATACAGATCGTGTCTGCAGTGTTAATTCTTAGCGTCGCTCCTAAGTAAATTATTGCGTGTGCATAAATATCGAAAGACTTTGTAGTTATGCCTGGCGCCTGAAAACAAAGTTGCATTTATGTCACCCAATTATAATTATTCATTCATATGAATTAAGGTAAAGCAGTTACTTGGGCATCAAGTATTTTTTATTTTTGGACCCAGGAACAGCCTAATGTGGTGTTCTAATAATCCTACTGGATAATTACAGCATAGAAAATGTGTCAAGAAGATAAACCAAGGAAGAAAAGAGGTCATTGGCAGTCCAGAGACACTGCTGGGAAGTCTGGCTGACATTAAAACACACTTGTGGTACCCTTCCTTGCACGCGTTGCTGGCAACATCCACTGCATAAATACACTCATTAATAAGCACATGGATGTCATAAATGCAAAGTTTGCTTCATTTACGTATTTTCTATTATATATGTATAAAAATTGTGCTGGTAGCTAGAAGAGGAGGTAGCTGAACGCAGACCCTGGCAGCTTGCACTGGATACCCTTAGCAGAGGTAGGTCTTTAATGACTCTTGCCATAAGCGTTTGCCAGTGGCCACATGACAAAGGGTGGCACTTTGATTTCAGTAGCTTTATTACAAAACCCTGCTCATCTCAATAGGATGGATATTTTTTAAAGTATAGTGTGTGTTTGATTGGGATGCTGGAGAGAAAGAGGTGCCTCAAGGAAAGTGGAATGACAGGAGCAGAGCTGCGTGTGCCAGCGTCCTTACACTCCTCACGGCTTTGCTTGGCAGCATGCACTTTCTTCCGTTAGCCACTTTCTGTGCAGCTTAACTGCTTTGGTTTATCATAGATCAGTTTCTAATAATGGTTTATGCGGAAAAGATGAGAGCTGGTGACTGGTAATCCCTATCGCTCAAGGTTTGCTGGGAATACTGCCTCAGACTTGAGTCTCTGCGGATACTTGTGTGTTCCCAAAGTCACTGCGGGCAGAGGCCACGGGGGAGAACAGAGCAAACCTTATGCCGCCTCATTAAGGAATACCTATGTGCTTTCCTCTTTTTCTGTTGTTTTTCCATACCATACCATCAAACTGGGTGTTGAGGACGTGTGACGCACACAACAGGATCCCCGCCATTTCATTGCCTAGTAAAACTCAGCGGCATCAGAAAATTCCCCTTGCCTGGGTGGCTGCTGAAGAACAGGGTTGGCTGTGCTGTGCATTTAGCTGTCCCCCAGCCCTGCGGGTCCTTTTTGGGTCTGTTGGCGGATTTTGGGTGCTGCAGCAGCCAGCAAGGCTTGGGCAACACAGTGCCACGTGTTCACCTCCGATTCAGCCTCTGCCCAAAGTCAGCAGCATCTTCTCATCCTTCTGAGCCATTTCCTCAGCTGATTCCTAACCACTGCCTCCGTGGGGATCCCACACAGCGCTGCCTTTTAACTCAGCGCCTTGGTGAGTAAGTTATGGACGCCCACTCCAAGCAAAGCAGAATTCGTGCATTTATTCTAGGTAGACAGCCCCCTTTGCTTCATGTTCTCTTGGTTTCCATCCTGTTTTGTAGGCCGTGGACAACTAAATCATTGAGGGAAACGAAAGGCAGAGGTTTGGTGGGCACGGAGTACAGCGTGTACTGAGAAGCGATTTCTTAGAATGGAGAGAAAAAAAAAGAGTGATGGCTTGAAATGGATGAATGTTAATGTGTACGCTGTAATTGTGCCTCCCACATCTTAGAAGATTAGCTGTTATAGCAAAAATGTTGCTAGTTCCCGAAACGGAGGAAGAGGGATGGAGGACTGGAGAGTCGTGTCAGCTACAAGGGCCGCCTTGGGCGCCCTGCTCCGTCCTGCGGCCCAGAGGAGGTCCGGGTGGATCAGGCTGCTGGGTACCCAGGGCAGGGAAGGTCTGGGCACCTCCAAGCTGCTCTTCTGCTGTTTAACATTTCTTGGGGTAAAAAGGCTTTATAGAGAGAGATGTAATTTCCCGTGTCCCAAGTAGAGGCCGTTGCCTCCTATGCTGTCCCTCCTGGTGCATCTTGAGAAGAGCCTGGGTACCTTCCTGTTTGGTAGCAGCAGGCAGCAATTAGCCACACACCCCCCTCCCTTATCCCTTTTTTTAGGGCTGAACAAGGCCAGTTCTCTGAATATCTTCATGTCTCTTGTGTTCCAACCCCAAATGTGCTCCAGGGTGTCAGCATCGGGGCTGGGCACCTGGTGTGGTTCCCAGCCACGTGTCTAAGAGACACTGTTCCCTCCTTGCTGGGTTGCATCCAAGAAATATTCTAGAGCTGGGATCCATTTTCACTATCAGCTGTTCCTCAGCCCTCAGTCTTCTCTAGCTTTTTTTCTTCTACATCTCCAGAAAAACTGAGATTTTCACAGGGGTGATATGAAAAGACCTAGAAACCCATTTCAGACAGCTGTGCATACTAGTCTTTGACACCATATGCTATATATAACTAGAGCAAGGAAAAAAGCAGTCATTATCTCCTAGTTCTTTTTTTTTCCCTTTCTTTCTTTCCTCACCTCCATTCTTAAATCTGTCATTATTCAGGAAGTCTTGATCCTGACTTTTCTTCCTTAAGAGCTTAAAACATATCATATAGTATAAAATTAAAATTTCTATGTCAATCAAATGCAAACATCCAACAAAGACAGGTGGATGCTGCTAAAGAGCCAAGATTCAAATGTAAATTATATTCTGTTAATAATTGAAGTGGGAAAATGGTGCTTAAATACTGTATCTACTGCTTCTTCCATGTTTTTATTTTCGGGCTGGATTGGTTTTCAAGAGCCTTTACACAGATACTGCATACTCTTGCAGGGAATCTAAATGCAGTTTAGGAGGGCAAAGCACAGCTGGAGACTGGCTCAGTGCCCAGAGTCTGCTTTTAACCTCTGCAAAGACCCTTCTCTTTCTCAGCAGCACAGAACACTGGTGTAGCTGGGGAACTGTCCACAATTGTCTCATTGAGGGAGGAAATGAGGAGTAATTTCAAGATAGAATTTCTGAATCTTAGTGAATCACGTTTTGAGTGCTGGCCTGAAAGAAGATACACAGTAGAGATCTTAAGAACTATGATTATGCACATCATAAGCACCCAGGTTAACCACTTGAGAACTAAGACACCATATAAATTTGAGTTTTATTTTTTACGATATCTTCCATTATCTTCCAGCTGAAAATCCACATTCAGTTATAGTACATACATACTCGTAACAGAGTTATTGTTTGCAGAATGCATAATGTAGAATAGTAAGTCTCAACATTTTCTGAAGTACAGACCTTTTAAAATTGTCAAATATACGAATGGTTTATTATATAGAGAATTTAAGGCTTTGGATGATGCCTCTGCTTTTCATATTATTTTCTTTCTTTTTGAGAATTCCTCTGGAAAAAAACATCAAGGAGCCATTGACCACGCAGTTTAAAGACAATAGATTGATACCGTGAACAAATGGTCTAGTTTCTTCAGTCAATAAGAAATAAAATCCGCCTCCCGCCTCTAACATTAAGTGATACCAACACAGTATTGATGTTGGTAAAGACGTGTTGCTCACTGTTCATGGTCCTTTGGAGCTCAATATGATGTATACGCTGTTGCAAAGTGATGGAATAAAATACTAGAAAGACAAAGTTTGTGGAGCAGATAGGAATTATGTGCATGATTTTTTCCCTGTGGTTGCCAACAAGCCAAGTTTAGCAATGATTTATGCATGCGAAGGACCCTTATTCCGTCTACGTTTCCATTTAGCTTTTGTGCCTTGGTAACTGCCTTGGATCACTTTATTTTCCCCTGTTCGAATAAATTTTACAAAGTAACAATGAGATGAATATCTTGACATAGATGATTGGGAAGTGTTTAACACAAATTTCCAATTTTTGTTTGCGGTTAGGGAAAGCTTACGCTGCAAGTAAGCTGTTATGGGTCATTTAGCTTGCGCAGAGCACTTTCTAACCACCTGCTGTTATTAAATGTTCTTGCATGTTGCTCGCTGAAGAAAGGACTGCAGCTTTGAGATCCCTCTCCATTCACTTACGTGGAGGCCAGCTCAGGACTTGGGCCAGCTTGCAGCTCAAGCACACAGGGCTCCTTTGTGCCTGTGTGTGTTGTACTTGGTGTCCCGCTCAAGGTCTGTTGTTGTCCAACTAGTTCACATAACGCTGCCTGTGTTGTTTTCACTTTTCCTGTTGCACTATACCATAATCATACTTTCTAGGGCCAAGACTTTATTAAACCTGGAAGAAGCAAAAAGAATGGCTAGAGAAATTTATATACATACATGTATAAATTCAACTTATATATGTTATCAGCTTATCAAAATCGGCTTATATATACAAATATATACTAAACTGTATATAATTTAATATATAAAATATATTATATGAATATATAAAATATTAAAATATATAATATATAAATATAAATATATATAAATATATGAATAATATATAATTTAAATATTATGCATAATTTAAATATAAGTATATTTAACATTCTCACTTGCAGAGATCCTGCAAGTACTGCGATGCTTTTGGTTGGCATGGTGTTGCCCAAGAAAATACTAAAAACTTGCTGTGTAATAATCTCATCCTGGTTTTCTTTCACTGAAGTCTTCCTTTGGAATGGGGAACAGTCCTTTCACTTACTTTAATTTTTCTTTAAGATTTGGATCTCTTAGTCTAAGGTAGTTCTTGCCTTTTCTGTGGATGTTCACAACCAAAGAATTGACAAGTCCAGCAAGAAATGAAAAAAAAAAAAAAACAACACATGGTAAAGGAAACAAATATGCGGAATGCATACAAAGCACAAATATTTTAGTATATGATGACATAATCAAATGAACAGTATTCACAGAGTCATAACAAGAACTGTTTTCTCTCCATAATGAGAGAAAATTTTTCTGTTGCAGTGGCACACTTGACAGTGCTCGGTAGACGGAATGGAGAAAAGAATTGCCTTTCCAAAGTAGCCTGATCACCCTCTCCTCATGATGGGGATGGAACACCACAGATTTTGAGCTTACCAGCCCGTTGTTGTCTCTGACTTTAGATGAAGCTGTATTTGGCTTTGCCTGTTGTCTTGCACATGTCTGTGATCTCTCCTTGACTTCAGGCAGGCAGTTTTTCACCTCTGTGTTCATGGGAGATGTAGGAAGATCTGTCTTCTCACCCTCACTCACCAAACATGTTTTTTTTTTTTCCATTTCCAGCAAATAAAAATGGGAAGAATTGGAGCGTGTTCCTTCAATCTTCATCATAGTTCCTCACGTGCTTGCTTCCCTTAGGTGCTAGGCTTGCCAGACTGCTCCTTAGCGGATCACTAAAGAAGAAATCCTTGGCAGTGGCTTTGAGAAGGGCCTGTGAACGGCCTCCCTTTGCTTGTAGTATCCAAGGCCAGATGTCTCTTATTCTTCACATGTGTTAAAATAAGGAATCCAGATGCTAGGCTTGCTTCTTTTCTCCATTTTGAAATCCTTGCTGGGATTTTGCTTACCTGTCAGATGTGTTGGCCATTTGTACCTATAAGGTCTGAGTAATTTCAGATAACGCAGTATCAGTGCTATCAGCACTCCCTGATCCGTGTCCTTCAGTGATTTGCCTTTCAGTTTAGCACTTTTCCTGTGTAAGGATGCTTAGCTGAAGGACAGCTAAAGGAACCATTGGCAGAATAACGTGGTACGTTCTAGCCCTGCTAATTCAAAGGGCCCATCTGTGACCTCAAAAGATAGGGTACCCTAAGAGATATGGCTGGCTTGCTGAAAGAAATAGGGATGCTTCCCAGAAAGAGATGAAAATCTCCGTTTTTTACTGATACTTAGCCCTAAAGTTACAACACCATTTTGCAAAGATATATATTATTTAATTAGTCTTCTAAAAGTAGCATATTACTAAAATTTCCTACCTGCGTATGGATTTCTTCAAGTGCATCATTCTTGAAAGGAAATATCTCTTTTTCCTCAGTAGTTTACATGTTCTTTTGCTTGTAATAATAAAAATGTTTAGAATTTATTTAGCTACCTTGATTTTAACAGATGAGAGAGACTGTCAAAATTAGTGTAATGAGCAATTGCAGTATGCCAGCTGTCTGGCCGTGATCGGTGTTTTTACAGGTGTTGCTTTTTTATTTATTTATTTTTTCCTATAGAGAAATTTGAATGAGTTTGTGATTATTTTTAGAAAAAAAGGTGTAGAATATTATTCATTGGGAGGACTGATGTTGTAGTTCAGACTACTGAAAAATGTTGAAGAATTTCATTGCTTGCTGTCTAGGCTTAATGTAATTCTACCTTTATATCAGATGCTAAAACTTCCAGCCGCAGCTCAGGAGGTGAATTGCTTTTTGTGTACATGGCTCAGCTTCGTGGATTTCTGTGGCTTTTGTAAGTCTGACATCAGCTTTCCTTCTGCTGTTTAGATCTGACCTGTCTCAAAAAATATTTTTTTTCAGAAGAGAATTGGAAAGATAAGGACAGTTGCTTTAATGATTCATGTTGAGGCCAAAGCTAAAATATATCCCTTGCGCCCATTGCTAATGAATCACAAGAAGGATCTCTTGATCATCGCTGTTTTGCAGATGCCAACTGCCATATCTTTTGCACTATATTGTCACACAGTTTGCTGATTTTTGAGAGAAATCCTGATAACCGCTATCTGTTTAAGGCAATACTGTAGAGACCAGCAAAAGCCATTCCTGTAGAAGGACAGTGCACACACTACGCAGTCAGTATTTTGAGCGTGTGTCTAGTTGTATTTTCATCTGAATCATCACCTGTGAGGAAAATAAAACCAAGATCTCCAAGTCCATGAAGAACTAAAAGGAAGCTGAAATTCAGCTATATTAATTGTCCACAGTAATAAGTTCTAGTACCTTCTTGAAGACCAGTTGTCTGGTTGTGATACAAACACATGAGCTCTTTGAAGCCAAGGCTGGCTGCCCATTTTACTACAAATTTCCCAGAATGTTTGGAATAAATGTAGCATGTTTCTTTATTACCCACCTTCCTCCGTGTCGTGGAGAAGACAAGCATATATTATTTAAGGGCCTTCTGCGTAGCCCTGTATGGCCCTGGGCGATACAGATGGATAGGCAGGAGAGCCAAAACCTCGCGACCGTGATCTGGCATAGCGCATGCGGAAGGGATGAGCTTTTCTAAAGCCATTAGGTTTGCATCTGTGTGGGTAATCCGAACTTGAAGTATTTATATGACACTGCTTTTATACGCACAAAAAACGTGTAATGGGGAAAGGAGTTTTTTATATCTTTGTTAGTGCTGGCAAGTTTTCTGATCGCTCTGATTCACATTTCCTGCAGAAATATGGGCTGTATTCTGCATTCTCTCTCTTACTTTTCATGCAGCGATGCTTTTTTCCATAGGTTTAAAATGTTTCCAGTAGCATAGCTGGTCCCTTGCTCCTATGTTCAAGGTGTTGGCCTGATTAAGAAGTCTGCTGAAGGGCAGTGCTTTGGGCAGCAAGTGCTGGAGGAAATTTCCAGGCTGCTCCTTCCTGCTGGGCACAGCCTGTGGCACCATGAACTGCATCATGTTGGCGCCCTGTCCACGACTGGAGGCTGCTGCATTGTTGTGCTGATCATTGAATTTGTGTAAGGCTGAGGTTTGCTCTGAGAAGTAGCACTGGGAGCAACACAACTGCCCTCAGTGCAACACAGCGCAGTTGCTTGCGTGTGAGCAACCTGAATATTTATAATGAAGCTAATGTGCATGTATGAGTTATTAGAAATATATTTTGTATTTTAAAAAAAAAAGAGATCAATTGTGTGCTTTTATCTGTATTTCTTGAGATGACCTGACCCTATATGCACTCATCAGCCTTATCCATTAACCGTCTGTCACTGCACGTTCCTTTTACAGCTGCTAAATGGAGTTGTTGGTCTTTTCTTTCATACCCTGAACGCCTGAAACCAGTAATGTGCTTAAAAGCTTTCCAATACATCAGTTGTTTGGGTTTTGTGTATATATCTTTTTCCTTGCTATCCTAGGTCCAAATCTGAGTTTAATGAAGCCCATGTGTTGTATTTCTTCCTAATAAGTTCAGTTTTATGTGTGTCCTCTCAAAAAAACCTTGAAAACTGGAGCAGCATGTTCATTGTGGAATCAGAAAATTGTGACAACCCACTGAATAGCTAGCTCTAGTATTAATACTTGCACTTTTTATTACCATGGTATACACTGAAAATGGTATGAGATGGTATACACTGCTGTTCACTGAATGAGGGCATCTTCCACTGTCTAGTCACACTGACAGTCACATCGGAAATGTGTTGATCCCTGTTGCTAACTGAAATAATGATATAGCATAAGTGTTACATTTTGAGGAAATGGTAGAGAGGTTTCTAGTCTTGCCAGCTTTATTTTGGGGCATAGCTACTATACTGTGAATAGTTTTCAAGTCTGTTTGAATTACTAGAATTAAAGTAAGCCATATAGACAGATATATAGACAGTCTATGGACAGATAGATACATAGATGTGTATGTGTGTTTCTGTATGAATTTATATATTGGTATCAATTAAAAATACTGTAAATATCTCGATATGATGGGAAGGAGGCTTTGTGGTGCATGGCCTGTGGCACTATGTCTGTGTTTAGGAGCTCTCCTTAAAGATGCTGTTTTGGTGAATCTGTCAGCTTGACTTTTCTGCCCTCCTACTCGATGCCCACAAGCCCCATGGCAGGGTTAGAGGAATGGATTTTCTGTCCTTCCCTCACCGTGGGAATACGTCCACCGTGGTCAGCAGGTGCTGGACGTTCTGGAGACAGGTCTGCTGTGCTTCCTCTGCCAACCTCAAGTTCAAGAAAGGATAGATCATAGCAGAAATCTCAAATCGTTCAAGTCAGTGGAACAGGCCTGGTCTCTCAGCTGGACGCTGTCTCACCTTTTATTTATTTATATTGCAGCCTTTGGCTAGGAGATGCAATTCTCTTACTGTTAAAGGCCTGATCAACTACTCTTTTTATGGGGTAGTTAGAGGTATTTGTCTGTGTAACTGCAAACAGAGAGGATGAGGTAATGTGTTGGAAAGGAGGCGGATGGAGCTGAGAGGAATTGAGCAGGAGGAGAGAAAAAAAAAGAACCAATAAGAGCATACTGCTCAAACATGAAAGTGGATGATGAGATGGGAGAGATACTGACTGCGCTGGCAGAGATGCACGTCGGTCTGAGTAGGGAGAAGCAAAGAAATCTTTGTTTTGAACAAGCCCCAGCCCATCCACTCACATTTTAACATAATTTACAATTAAATACAGTTTGCAGTGTTGTGCTCCTTCATATAGACGTGGGAGTGGAATTGCTGAAGGGAGGAATACAGTTTCCAGATCTGATCTTGAAGGAGAGACGAGGCGGGAAGAATGGTGAGGAAGAAGGACTTGGGAGGGCGAGGAGGGTGTTGGGGGGGTCCTGGCCGGGCTACTGGCTACCAGTGCTTGTTCTTCCCTGCCCAATATGTGCTGGGCAAATTTGCGGCTATATCTTTGGGGGGACTAATGTTCTAGGAAAATCTTGTTTACATGCCAAAAGAATAAGAATGAAATCTAGCTCGTGCTTCCAAAACTGTAAAGTTTCTCCTGGGCGGTTGAAAATAAAAAGCAGAGAAAAAGTGCATGACGGAAATGAAACCTGAAATGTGTGTGTAGAGCATTATACACTCAGTAGCAAAATACAACCTAAAGAAAGTCTCAGCTTTTACTTTAATGCATAAATAAAGGTCTATGTATGATGGGTATCTTGAATGGATATACTATTTTGTCTTAACTATTGTGTGTATAACTACTAAATTTAGAGAAAGAGAATCACATAACATCTAAATATTCAAGACTGATTTTTCAATTTGCTCTCTATATGGTGAAGGTGTTAACAAAACTTGTTAGGTGACACTACAAAAATGTTTGTTAATTCATACAAAAAAACCCCTTTAATTTTATATCACTGCTCAATATTACAGTTCTTCTATGAGTAATCCATTCAAATAGATGCTAAAAAGTAAATAGCTAATTTCTTATAACCACATAAGAAGGTAGAAAAACTTCAAGAGAATTGTTAGTGTGGAAAATCTCCTGGCAGCCCTGTGCAGTGCCCCGCAGGGAAGTGTTTTGTGTTTCATTTTGTTTTTCCTAGCACACAAGCTTTTTATTCTTTGACCTTAACCCCACATGTGGAAGGTCATTTAAAAACCAACCATTGCCAGTGATTTTTTTTAATGTCAAGATGGACTAGCAACTGAGCTGCAGTAACATTAACATCTAAATGTTAATATTATAGTGCTGATAAATGAGGGAGGTGACACTGATTCCTAGCCTCCAAAAAAAACTGTTTCATGGAAATAGTTTCTTAGGGTATTTTTCTCCCAATATTTTCTCTGTTCTTCCCTAGGTGTGGTTAAATCAAAAGTAGTCGATAGTGTTTATCTACGTGATCTGTAATAACAGACTAAAACACACGCATTCTTTTCCTTCATCGATACCTTAGACATTTCGCTTCAGCGCGGAGCCCTGTTTGTGCTGATGTTTGGACCGCTGCGTGGTCCAGCCCGGCCCAGTCGCGGGCCACGCGCGCTGCTCGGAGGCTCCCAAAGGGCTCTCGGTCAGGTCTGCGGCCCCGCTCGCACGCAGTGTTCCCGGGGCAGCCTTGCTGCTTTCCTCATCCTGCTCCTTTGTTAGAAATATCGGCCATCCCACAGTGCGGTCCTGGGCTGGAGCGGCACAAACTCTCTTTAGCGCTTGGTTTCCATGTCCCCCAACACTGCAGAGTTGTTCAGCGGTGCTGAAATGTATGTGCTTGCCGTATTTCCACCTTTTTACTTTTTTTTCCATCATTTCTTTCAAACAGATCCCTTGAAGCGTTGTGATCTGTCGTTCAGAGCCTGGATGAGAGTTTAGCACTGCGTTTTCACAGGTACCATTTTGCATTAACATATGTTTCTTTGTCCGGGGGGGTGGTAATAACCAGGGTAATTCCAGAAGGGCTTTTCCATTTCTGCTGCTGCCGTCTTGGGCGGTATGTTGTGACAATATATCTCTCTTTCTTACTTCTTACTAATTTATTCAATCACAGGCTGTTTGGCTATGAATATGTATTCGTTGTGATTAAGAGGGATGGAGGGTTTTTTTGCTGAGCCCGGCCACACAGAGGTGTTTTTGTCAGCATAGCAGAACCCTCTCTTGAAATAGTCCCCTGGTTCCAGGGTTATTTTTTCTGTATTTCCAATCTGTACTTTGTCTAGTTTCAGTCTTTCAATTCAGTAAGCTGTGAGACCTTCTTATAATGAAGAGTTTCAGCCCAAGCAAGGACTTCTAGCCTTAGGCCTCCAGGGATTTTTCTTATTTATCTTGTTGTTACTGTTGTTCTCAAAAACAGAAGTAAGTTTCAACATCTCTGAGTCCATCCTCAGCACACTCTTAAGTGGATTTCAAGGTCTGAGCAGGTGGTAGGCAGTGAAGTTTAAAATCTTCTAAACTCCATCGTTAATGCTTCTAAACAAAAGGGGAAAAATCCAATATTGGGAATAATTGAAAGAATGTGGTATGTCAAGTAGCTTCATTATCAGTGAGTGTAAAGAAAAACGGCTGAAACCCAAGTGGGCAAAAGACGAAGAGAGGAGTTATGAGTGTGGCATTTTCTGCCAATGATTGTAGGTTAATAAATGTTAAAACAGTACTGGTAGTCTCAAGTGTTCGTGAGTAGTTGAGTGGAGTTTGCATAATTCGCTGTAGACACTGTCGGTTTTAAATTACAGGACTTTCCATGTTTGTGTCGAAGAAAACAGTCAGTAATCGGTATGTGCCGCGCCATGTATCAGATCAGCCACACGTGGCACTGTTTGGTAGCTCTAGTACCATTCAGTAGAAGGCATTTCTTGTTCATCTGTTTCTAATCACCGTATTTGGCTCCAGAATGTAAATTTGCATCGTGTGAGGTCTTAAATTAGCAATTATCACTGCTGTTTTATTTCAAGAGAAAAAAATGTTAAGTTTGAGAGTACACATGGCTAATTTAAGGGTAAAAATCCCTTCCCAGAATGTTGGAATTGTCTCAGAACCAAATGTTGTAAGCTGAGGAAATTCAGACTTGAATTCTGAATATGTTGTGCTATAAAATGAAAGACACCAAAGCTGTCCAAGCTGTACCAATTACTGGTATCAGTTAACATTCAAAAATCCAATAGTAATTAATCCACTCTCAACTTCTGTGGTCACAAATTAGCCTGACCTCACAGTTATGTTTCGTGTTCTCACCCTCACATTTCCATACTGTACAGGATTTACTTCTGTCTTCTCAGAAAAATGATTTGATGTTTAGTGTTGACTCAGATGCTTGGAGAGAAGTGTAACTTGGGGGACAGCATGTTACTTGTTTGACCAACGGAAAAGATCGAGTCTCCGATTTGAGATGGGGACAGCACTCACCCTTGGCTGCCGTGGGGTAGCCAGCGTGTCTTAATTACTTGTTTTCAGGGGGTACATCTAGAAATGGATGGAGATCAATGATTAGTTGGACCTGATAGTGCGGGACCTCTCTGTGTCCTGGTGAGGACGAGCTGGAGGGGAGCTGCCCACCAGAGGGGACCTTCAGGCTGAAACAAGAGGTTCTCACTGGTGGAGTATTTGTAGGAGTATTTCAATAGTCTCTTCACTTTCTTTTCTTCTCATTTTACGTGCTTTTTCTACTTTCTGCTCTTTGGTGTCCACTTCTTTATTGCCAACACCTTCTTCTCTCTGCTTTTTAATGTGTGACTGTGTATCTCCTGGGCCTCTCCATATCTCACCATTCTTCACTCTTCTTGCACCAGTCCCCGCACTCCCAATTCCTATTTTTAACAATTCTGTTTTGTTTTCCCTTCTTGAAACTGGAATGCCTCATCCCTCCCTTCCCTGCCTCCCTCTTCACTTGCTTAAACTCTGACTCGGAACAGCTTTGATTTGCTTTAAGATAGTGACATTCTTAGGGGCTTTCCCAAACACCATGGGTAGGAAGGATTTCCAGCATAATCACAGCATCATTAAGGTCCTTAGATATTTTGAAAATCATGTAGTCCAAGGAGTCCAGACATCCTGCCTTTTTAAATGCACAGCTTTTGTGAACGGTTGTTACATTAAATGTCAGAGTGGATGTTAGCAGTTTTTATACTCTTTAACAAACAGCTGACTACATATCTTTATCAGTTTTTGAAGAGCTATAGTTTTAATGTGTACTCTGTGGGCACATGTTTCTGGTATAGTGATTAAGTAGAAGATATAGTAGAAATATTCTAGTAACTTGGAAATAGTTCAGTCTCCTAGTACAGTCTGAGGGGCTGCACACACAAATGTGTAATTATGCCATGCATGTATAAAATGTTATTTGTCTTAGATTATACGACCCTATCATACTGATTGTAATATCTTATAATAACACTAGAGGCTTAAGCTACATTGACATTGTGTTCCAAAGCCAGATCTGGAATTTTTAAGTATCTACTTAAAGAAGTTTTAAAAATATGCAGGTGTGTCTTCAAGACATAGTGATATGCACTGCTTTTATCTTTATTCTTAACTTCTTATTCCTCAGACTTGATGCTGGAGAAAATGGAATGAACTATTATGATATGGGAAGATGTCCTCTTATCTATGAAAAACATATCTGTGCCATTCAAAAATAAAAGATACTTTTCCCTGAGTTGGAATACTGTTGTAAATCATCTGTGCTTTAAAAAACAGCAAGAAGAAAGAAATTAGACTTCATCTGTTTTTAGGTAGTCAACACTTGTGCAGTGTGTTTATTTAAGGAAAACAGTAATGTGGAATATTTCATGTTTTCATAGTCTGAATGGTTAGAAATGGTTAACCTGGAACTATTACAGTGTAGATACTATTTCTGAGTAGCTAGCCCTGATGTAACTACTCATCTTACAGAAAAGGATGGTTAGTACATAGAGATTACCAGGCCAGGGAGCACCCCACAGCAAGTGTTATGCAAAGTCTGTGGCAGATTTAGGGTGACTTCTTGTGCTCTGGGTGAACATTATTATTTCTGGATTGTTGTCAGTTTTAGCATGTGTGGTTTTTAATTGTACCTATTAAACTACCAATTAAAAGTTTTCCTATAGTTTCTTAATATCAATAGATAATATTTATTGACCATATGTCAGTGTATGTCAGTGTAATTACTATGTCAGTGTAATTTGTGAAAAAACATTTTCCTTATAATAAAATAACAATAAGATAACAGAATAATAGTAACTAAGAGAAGTCAATGTAATTTTCTGGCTTGCTACTTGTAAAAATTGCTGTGTTTTATGACAAATAGACGATGCTTTTGTGCACTGTCTTTCAAATATATTCTCACAAAGGGTAAGAAACTTTGAAAAGGCAAAAAAACTTGACAATTTTGAAAATGGATATTTTTGAAAGTTTCTCCTACTAATTAAATCTGATTGTAAAAGGAAAAGAAGCATCAAGTCTGATGTGCCTTTTGCATCTATAATAGCTCTTTATGTTTTGTGCCTTTCATGGCATAAATTGGGTTTGTTTTCCTTTCCTAGACTATATTTATTAACTCTGGGTCTTCATGCACTTGAACATTTCTGCAGTTCTGCAGGATTAGTAATTACAATCTGTCTAGCTGCAGATATTTTCCTTGTGGCTTTATTGTTATTTCTTAAATAAAATCTGTTTATAGCTATGAGATTATGTTCCTTTAATATATTCCTTGTTGTAAACAGTTCTCTCAAAACTTTCTCAGTAAATCTGCTTTAACCAGGGGTCAGCCCTCTCGGCAGGCTGGCAGATTTTGTCTTTCCCGACAAAAGCAGCAGCTCCGTTTCCCACCACCAGATCAGAAATTACTGCCCTTTGGGCAGCCAGTAGAGGAGAGGTGGATCAGATCCCTGATCCTGCAGAACAGAGACTTGTTTCTCCCTTCAGAGGGAGAACCTGAGTCAGCAGGGCACTGGGTGCTCTTAGGTGGCAACTCCTAAATCTTAGCTGAAACTGCCCTACTTTCTAGAAATTACTTCAAAACACATTGAGCAGCATCAGGATCCCAACATAGTACCCTATGAGGGCTTTTTCATGCTTTCCTTACTTTAAAGAAAATTTGCAAACATTTTTAAAGGGTGAAACCCTTTGGACAGGAGCGCAGGCATCTCTAGATGCCTCCTTAGCCCAGTGCTTGGAGCATGTGCTGTGGAGGGCTGCTTCTCTGTGCCCCGCTGCAATGCTCCACTGCAACGGGCTGTAGAGAGGGGCATAAAAACTGAGGTGTGTTGGGTGTGGAGACACACAGGATTAAAGGAGTTGAAGCAGCATCGACGTGGAAATGATGAAAACATGAGCCTGGCAGACATGCAAGTAATAAAGACGTTTCTCAAAGCTTTGCAGAGTGCCCAGATGATCATTCTGATAAAATAGACGCCGAGATAGAAGGAGTCACTGAAAGCAAGAGCTACAAATTTAACAAAAAGTTTCATCATGGCCTTAGTTTATGGCCTTTCCTGACTTTGTTTTAAATGACAGAGAGAAATTATTCCACAGTATGTCGTAAGAAACACAGGGGTCTGCAGAAAACAGGCTTGGTTTTCATTACTGTCTTTACGAGCACAGCATGTCACAGCTCTCCAAATAATACGAAAGCCTGTAGATTTTTTGTACTGTCTAGTTGGAAGAAAAGAAAATTAATTTATAGCTTTCTTGAGTACTTGTGCAGATCTCTTAACTCTTTAAAGAAATCACAGCTTTCATATGCAACCTATAGGACGGTATTTACCCAGAAGCAAGTGTAACTGAGAGGGGATTATGGTTATTGGGTAGAAACTTTAACAGAGGAGGATTTCATAACTAAAAGGAAACAGAATTCTTTCTGCAGACTTTTATTTTGAGAGATGTTTCTGTGCAGCTCTGGGTGAACACACACATTACAGAGATGGAAGTATCTCTGCTAAGATCTTTGCTACTTTCTAGGCACTTCTCTGTGGGTTTTCCAGAAGGCACTTCCATCTATTTTAGTATTTGTACATAGGTCATCATCCTGTTTTCAATTTCAGATTTAACTGCATGGTGAAATTAAAAAAAAAAAAAAAAAAAAAAAAGTTAAATGGTAGCAAGGGTTTTGGTAAGGAAGATTTTATCTTGCAAGAAGCTTCTCTTTTGCAAACGTACCAGTTTAACACACTTTGCAATGACACTTGGCATGCTCAAGTTATAGGTGTCTTTAAGAGCATTGTGAGAACAGAGCAGAGGTGACATATATCTGATACTGGGCCAGGGCACGATTGATTTTCACAAACCTCCACAAAGGTAAAACTAGTTGCATTGAAGTTTATTATTCTAATACATCAACAGTGCAAAGTGGCAGCCTTTGCCAGAGTTGCAACCTTCCTTGTTTGCAAAGCTTGGTTGGAAGCTCTATGGAAGCTTCCCAGTGACATCCAGTTCTGCCACTTCTGGTTTTGGGTCACTGTAACACTTTTTCAATGATCTTCTGAAGACTTAAACTTCCACGTGAATAAATGTTTACTGTTCATTTATTGTTCACTGGTTGATTCTGTAAGGTTCTTTAATCATGCACATTAATCTATCTTAGTACATAGACCTGTAGAACTCATTGCTCATGAAGTTCTCATTTATAGACTTTATTGCCACAGTTAACAAAGTGTCATGATGGTGCCTTCCACTCCTAAGTATAGTCAATCGTTCATAAATCCAGATATTTTTCATCTGTGTACCATATTCTAATGCCAATTTCACTGTGGTTTTTTTTTTTTTTTTGAGTCCTTTTGAGATCACTTGTTGATGGCTCGAGCCTGAATTTATGTGATGTTTATGGTGCATCCTGAGGTTGTGGTGGTTATGTTTTACCATCTGGAAAATAAAGTTGACACAGGCCTTTAAATACTAAGGAGAGCAGGGTAAGGGCTGTCAGCCTTCGTTACACTTACCACTGTGCTTCATCCCACCTCCTGTCCACGTCTTTCATCCAGTGTCTCAGAGGAGTGAATTAAGAGCATCAGCTTCAGCTTAGACTTGCTGGCTGAACCTGTCCCACTGAAGTCAACAGCAAAAATTCCCCTGATTTGAGCAAGATTTTCGCTGTTGTTTGTTGCTGTTATACTGTAGCGTTAATGTTATTGAAATATATAGTGCTCTTGTGATATTTTTAGGAAATTCTAGTTGAAACTCAGCCAAGATGCAGGACATCCAAGGCAAATGGGGAGGTAAATGCATTCAGTCCTGTCAACATTACGAATTTAGAGTGCAGTTGTAGACATGAGAAAAATAAATGAAAAGAAAAACATGAATATTACAATAATATTGTATTAATAATAGCTCCAGAAATAAATACTTGCTAGTGTGGCCAGTTTATAAACTCTTTTTTTAATTTAAAAAACCTGTATATTTAGATTATACAGAGCTGTAATTCCAAAGTTTTAGGATAGTTTGTGCCTTTAAGAAAATAATGTTTTATATAGAATTTATTTGTAATTTGTTAGTTATGTAACTACTGCTGCTGGAGGCTGTATTTCGTTCCCCTAAGTCATGCAGATAGTGAGACTGTTATTAAATGTGAATATCTGACAAACATATTGCCGACCTAGCAGTGACTAGAGTATGATGCCTACAATGAATAAGTGCTTTGGATCTCTGTCTGTATGACAGATGAATCCTGAATCAATGTGTCTGGATGAAAATTTAGCTTTAAAAGAAAAAAAAAAAAAAGAAAGAAAAAGGAAAGAAAAAGAAAAACTCTCTGCCTTTTTATATTTTTGTATTCTACTCATCAGTACTGTAACAATCATTGGATATTACAGAGCTCAGTTGATATGAACTTTAAGGAAGGTTTTATTAATAGATATGTAGTATTAAAATGAACTATGGTTGCATATGTGTGAGTTTCTAATTTGATATTATTTTAAATAATATATCTCTTAAGTCTAGTGATTATTGTAGGGAAGAGCTATAATAGAAATCCCCAAAGAATCTTGTAAAATGCTGCCAAGTCTATGGCAGAATTACACCTATGAAATAGGCATTTAGATGTAAAGGAAATTATCAGACTATAAGGAATGGTTTTTTGGTCCCTGAGTATGTTTTATACTTTTCCTGGAGTGGCTGGAGAAAACCATTGAATTTCTGTATTCTATTTGTCATTGCATCCCTATAGTGAAAAACTGGTACTAGAGCTGTTCCCCGTGGAAACTACAGCTAAGAAAACCTTGAGTTTCTTCGTAATTTAAGCCCCCCACAAAAAGCCATTTCCACCCCTGGTGCTGCAGTGAAGGTTTTCACAAGTGGCACAGTTTGTGTTCCCAGGACCACACAGCGCTGCTGCTGCTTCCTTTTGCATTAGCCATGAAATCAGGGAGGAGAAGGCTCTTGTAGTTGCCGTGCTGCATTTCAGGTGCCCGTGGGCAGCAGCAGAGGAGTTGATGGGAGTTAACAGTGACTTTCCACGCTAGCAACAGCAGAATTAATCATCAGCACCGGCACAGGAGTTGTTTCATTGACACATTACACGCCTCCTCCTCCTTTTCATCCCACTTTCTTAGCTAATAGCATCTGCTTTAAGACTTTTTAGCTCTCTGAGAGGGAGTGTTGAATAAACTTTCTTATGATATGTGAATGTAGGGCAGTTTGAACAGCAGACAGATCTGTCATTCATCCATCTCCATAGCTGCATGGAGCTTAACTTGAATCGATGAGAGCTGTCCTGAGCGAGGCTGCACCTAAGTGGTGGGCAGAGACTCCCCAAAGCAGTTGCTGAGGCTGATGCTTTGGTGCCCACAGTTGCTGCCCACAGTTGCTGCTCTCCTGCGCTCGCGGAGTGAGAGGAGAATGGGATTGCCAATGGTCTCCTGAGGCCATTGATCCCATGGGGATCTTCAGTGACGGCGGTGAAGAAGGAAGTGGAGAGTTGTGCCTTACTCAAGTGGCAATAACATTGTGCATTTGTATGTTTGTTTTATGCACATAAATAGAAAATATACACGATGGTCAGGTATTTTTGTAAGCACTTTAGCAGTTAAGCTCTGACCTGGCGCTGTGGAAAGGTTTGATTTGTGTGTGCAGAATAGAAATGTGTGTGTGCGGATGCATGTCAGAACTGCCTTCAGTACATTTAGATGTTTGATACCCTAACTTTGAAAGAGTAGTACCAATAAATATGTTGATTCTAATGAGGAAAAAGAGCTTTTTCTCTTTCAGAGAGAGTTAGTTAAAATTCAGGAAGTCTGAAGGACTGAGGAGTTAACACTAGGATTTATAAAGCAACATTGAAAGGGAAGCTTAATTAACATTTCACTACCCTTTCAGTTGCACTGAATGCATGTCTGGTTTATCACCCACCTAAATATGTTAGTTTATATTTGAAGAATACTTGTCTCAGTAAGCCTTCGGGAGAAAGCTCAGCTTTTTCCTATAATCTCATTATAGCATTTATAGATTTTATTTGCTTGCTTTGACCTTGAATGAATTGGAGGGAGTATTCGATGTATCAATCATTTGTTTCTGGGAATAAGTACTTGAAGCTGTTTGCCTTTATGGGTTAAGTGTACTTTTATTTGCTTTTTTTTTAAAGGTAATTGGTCCAAGCAGTATGCTGGTTGGCGTACCCTACATTAGTGAGGTGGATATTGATGGAGGAGCACACACAGCACCGAAGGATATGCTAAAGCAGCTCGTGACCGGGAGGGATGCTGCTCCCTGTTCCTTAGCACGAGGGAAAAGTAGCAGCAGCTTTTCTTTCTCTTCCTGAAGAATTCAGTGATAGGAGAAATGGGATATTAAAAAGGGTGACATAGATTAATGGGGCAGTAATAAAGTAAATGAGATCCATTAGCTAAATCACAGCTTGAAAAGTAGATTCTCTGATAAGTGCCCTTCAGTGCCTTATGTGGAAGAAAATTGTTAAAGCACTCATATCATTCACAGCACTGGATTTTGGGCTGTTGTGACAATCTTAAGTGAGAAAAATCTTAAGATAACTTAGATAAAAGTTAAACTTCATTCAGATTTAGTGCTTGGTAGAGAACTTGAACAATTATACACGAGTGTAAAGAGAAGCTTTTTTATTTCAAGCTTAATCAGCATGTTTCATGGGCTCCCAAAGTCTTGCGTTAAAAAAAAAAGCAAACTTTTTTCTTCCTAACTCTGGTGATGGATTTGATCCTTGCTTTCCTGCTGGAGCACCAGCGCTCCGGTGACTGATGTTTCAGACTTCAAGCTAGAAGGCTTTAGCAAGTCCTTTTAATGGTGGATTTATTTCCGAGTAATCATGAAGTGCATGCATTGCACTTGAAGTGCTTGATGTCTCAGGTTGTGCTTTGCCTTTTAGACCCGTTCATTTTCTGGAACATTTAATAAAAAAGGAAAATGCACTTGTATTCTTAGAATTGCGGGGCATAAGGAATAAAGTGTTATGGGTTTAGAGGTAAAGCATGTACAAAAAATCAATCAAAGTTGTAGAAAACAGTTTGAAATTGCTTTTGCACTGATCTTCAAGAAATAGATGGCTCTAATCCTCCGGACCCATACATTTTGCTTCCTTTTCCCCATCCACCTCCAGAAATGTACAGCGGCATCCCAATGACTTTTTTACCTCTCTTTGAGCGTCATTTTGTTAAATCCGGGATGGGATGGTAAATACCCCGCGACGCTTCGCTCTTACAGGCGTGCGGGGCGCCCCGTGGCAGCCGTGCTCGTGGCACCGGGCAGCGCGCGACGCAGCTCCGCGGCCGGGCGCCCTCGCTAACGTGTGCTTCGTTGTTCTGCGTTTCAGATCGCCGCCTGCCGCGGAGCACAAAGGAGACGGCGAGACTCCCACGTCCTTCAGCGGGGAGAAGGGGAGCGGCGGAGCACACTAACGCGGACTTGTGTCTGGTGGCCTTTCCGCACAAAGGCTGCCTTCCAAAGAGAAGCGCAGCGTTACTTAATGAGCCGTGCGATGAGGCGCTGCTGCTAGCACTCCGATTCCGGGATTCATCTGCTCCTCGTCGTGCTTAATGTACATGTTTCTACACCGTGCATTTAGAAGATCCCAGAGAAGAATCCAAAACGGCTGCGGGGGAAAGACCACCAAACATGCCTACAGAAACACTACCGACAGGTAGCATGGTGAAGCCCGTCAGTCCCGCCGTCACCTTCACGTCCGCCGTTCCTCTCCGCATCCTCAACAAGGGACCCGACTACTTCCGCAGGCAGGCAGAGCCGAACCCGAAGCGGCTGAGTGCGGTGGAGAGGCTAGAGGCCGACAAGGCAAAATATGTCAAGAGCCAAGAGGTCATCAACGCCAAGCAGGAGCCCGTGAAGCCCGCGGTGCTGGCGAAGCCGCCCGTGTGCCCCGCGGCCAAGCGCGCGCTGGGCAGCCCCACTCTGAAGGTGTTCGGCAACAACGCAAAGACTGAGAGCGGCGTCCAGAGGGAGAATCTGAAACTGGAGATCTTGAAAAACATTATCAACAGCTCCGAAGGCTCCAGCTCAGGCTCGGGCCACAAACACAGCTCGCGAAACTGGCCGCCCCACAGGGCCGACTCGACGGAGCTGAACCGCCACTCGTTCGCCGAATCCTTAAAGGTTTATCCCACGCAGGGCCGCAGCAGCCCTCAGGAGAGCAGCTCCAATGTGAGCAGAAGGCTTCTGGACCAGTCCACAGAGACTTTCTTGCACGTCTCTCACAGCTCCTCAGACATTAGGAAAGTAACTAGTGCAAAGCCCTTAAAAGCAATACCCTGCAGTAGTTCAGCCCCACCTCTGCCTCCCAAACCCAAAATCGCTGCCATTGCCACCCTGAAATCCCCAGAGATCGAGGCAGTCGAGCCCGGATGTGGAGTTAGTAGAAGACCCTCCCTACAGCGATCGAAATCTGACTTAAGCGACAGATACTTTCGTGTCGATGCAGATGTTGAACGATTCTTTAACTACTGTGGACTGGATCCCGAAGAGCTTGAAAACCTCGGGATGGAAAACTTTGCAAGGGCTAACTCTGATATTATATCCCTCAACTTTCGCAGCGCAAGCATGATTAGCTCAGACTGTGAACAGTCTCAGGACAGCAACAGTGACCTTAGAAACGATGACAGTGCCAATGACCGTGTGCCATATGGCATTTCTGCCATTGAAAGGAATGCCAGAATCATCAAGTGGTTGTATAGCATCAAGCAAGCTAGAGAGTCACAGAAAGTGTCCCACGTGTGAGAGGAAATCCACAGGAGGAAAAGCAAGGACTGTATCTTTGTCTGTGAATATTCAGTTGTGAAGGGTTGTGAAGTCTACTTGAAGTCTTGTACACTTCTCAAATCTCTTTTGTGTTGCTTGTTGTGCAATGTTTTCAAGTTGCATGCCTGTCAACATGTGAACTGACCTGGCTTCCACTTGAACAATAACTAACTACAAAGCCTGGCTGAGCGTACGCATTATCTGCCAAAAGTTTAAGACAAGAATCTAATTAGGGCTTCGGCATAATCAAAAGTGTTTACATGGAAAGGTTATATGACTTCTTTGATATTTATGTAGTTCCTTGTGGATTTTTATACGTCACTTTTTGTCTTAATACAGATATTGTCAACGGATGTTACCAGTTTCTAAATTGATTCAGAATCCCTTTGGGCAAATAAAAGTAATATTGGCCAAAATAAGAGATTTAGACATACAACAATAGGCAGAGCAGCCTGATCTCTTGCAGAAAGTGGGTTACTGGCACATGTAAAACTGTTTCTAAAAGGCAAAGGATGCTGCATTTTTGTTAAAATATGTATCCCTATTGTAGTAAGGGACTGTTTGGTTAAGAGTTTTCATTTTCTAGGTAATTACGCTCCCTCAGTTTCACAGCAGAAATAGCCTAGTGAATCTGCTTGACCTCTTATAAACTAAATGAGTCTTGTATTTTGTTTGGGGGTAAGCATTTTAATGGTTTTATATTACCCTGTTGGAAAGGCTTGAAGAAGGTCAGAGTCAACAGAGGAAAATGTCTTGGGTGTGGGATTTTGTGGGTTTCGTTTTTACTCAAAGATTCCTGGTCTTAAACTTTTGACAGGAATGATTAGATCCTATAGCTGATATTGAATGCCTTTACTAGTCAAACACATCATGACTACCAACTCCATGCTGTCTTTTAATTTTTTGTAGACCTATTCATGAACAAAAAATGGAAATACACAGCCATATCAATATAATGCCTCCTATTCAGAAGTAAATACACTCAGTAGCTGACCTATATCTGAGAAATTGTGATTATGTTGTCTTGCATATGTTATATCTACGGCTGTGAAAGTTTGTTACAGCTCTAGGAAAGTGTAGAAACATGACAGTATGTAGCTTTTTCTTTTTTTTCTCTCTCTCTCTCCTCTCCTTACCGTGGTTAGTGCTGCAGGTCAACCTGTTACCAATCTTTTGACAATCTGTGTCTTCCCAGTGGTTTAATTAACTGTCACTCCAGCTGGCAGCTGTGGTGTGGTAGCGGAGAAGTTGGAAGTACAGTGGTCTGCTTCATTATTATTGTATACATGCTTTGAAGTAAACTGCAGCACTACCCTATACTTCATCAGCTAATAGGAAACTTTTTTTATTGTGTAAATGCTGTAAGACTTTGTATATACTTCAGTTGTTACGAAATCTTTAAAAGGAAGAGTGTTATGCTAATAAATAGCTCCTGGTGCAGGTATGGTGTTTTTTTCTTTGCTCGTTTTTTTACTCCTCTCATTCTCAAACTATATCGGGAACTCAGTTGCAGGGTGTTTTAGTGATGTAAAAAGCCTTGGTTAAATAATAGTTCCAGTGAAAGATTTCTTCCTAAAAGTGCTTTTTTCAGAATATAATTTTTAAAAAGAAACTGCAGCAGCAGGAACTGTCAGAAGAACGAGAAGAGATTTTCAGGACTCTCAGAATAGCTTGCTCCTCCCTTACCTAGCAATGTTACTGTTCCCGTTTATAGCGTCTGTTCATAATGAATCACTGCAGTCCTCTGAATTACTCTTCAGTAGTGCTTATTTATGTTTTTGAATATTAAAGATGTTTTACAAAGGTTTATCTTTTCTTTAACAAGACAGTGGGCCAACTTTTTACCAATAGCCATAACCAATGCAGGAAAGGCCGGCAGCCCTGCAGAGCTGTGCACTCTTTACTGACTGCCGAATTACCCTGCATTTACTTTTAAGTAATTGTTTTCCAAATTATTCTGTATGAAAAAAAAAAAAAAAAAGAAAAAAGAAAAATCCGTTTCAGGAGAATACTCTACCTTCCACAGGTGGCTTCATGACCTAAAACTGCAACATTTAGTTTGATAAAAAAGGGAAGAGATATGTATTAAAGCTACAGGCACATTTGTGACATTTTAAGCTCCATGGATTTGGGTTGGCATTGACATCACGCTGGTTTTTCAAGTATATTTTTCCAATAGTGAGTTCTGCTCAGCTCAGTGACTAGTTTGCCAATGCAAGTAATGCTTTAAGGGATTAAAGCCAAGTGTAATGCAGCTGTACAGCAAAGAAATAAAGAGCTTACAACCAAAATAAAAATGCACTTCCATTGTTCTCTCTTAAGTGTTTTAAGAATGATACCTGTGCTACTTCTAAGTGTTGTGAGCCGAAAACATTAATAAAAAAGCCTTTATGAGCAGCAAATACAACAGAGCACGTCCTAGTGATTCGAATGTGCTTCCCAGGGCTTGTTCTGAAGCCAGAGGCTCTGAGAAATCAAACTCATTTCCTTCTAATGCCACAAGGGGGTTAGTCTTGAGAGCTGTTGGTAAGAGAGAATTTCCTCGCTCAAGCTCCTTAAACCCTTTGACAGAGCACAGCGAGGATCTTGCTGCGCTCTCCCTGCGTGCTGCAGTGTGTGTGCAAATAGGATTGCACAGGACCCAGGTGTTCAGCGTCAGCTGTACTTGCATCTCTTGTGAGGTTGTAGTAATCGAAGAGAAATTACAGAAAAGGTCATTTGTTGCAAGAAGAGTCCACAAAGCTTTGGACAAGCAGATAACAGTCACCTCCATTTGTCCCTTTATTAGTATTTAAACAGATAATATGTCTTGCTGTTACCAGTATGTTTGTATAGAAGAAACATCATTGGTGGTTGATCTATTTTTGTTTTCAAATAGGAGTAACCCTTTTGCCTTTGCAAACAGGCATTTCTGGCATGCCCATTATTTTGTCTGTGCCTTTGGACGTTCTCGAATTCAGAGTGTTGAATTTGCAGCTGTGTCAGATTCGGACGTCTCATCTGAAACCCGTTCCAGTCATGTTCGTGTTCCATGTTCCTGACTAGAGTGGGCAGTTGCTCAAATGCAAAATGCAAGCAAGCAGGCACTGCTAACCAAGGTCCTTGAAGCTCCTGTGGGAGTCCATGGTGTTCGTGAAGGTCAACACTGAGTCCTGGCCTTGGAAGCGAGGAAGAGCACCCTGGGTTTGCAGGAGCTGGTGTAAATCCTCCTCTGCGTGTGCCCATGCAAAAGAGGACAGAGCTTTATGGTGGTTCTGTTGGTGAGGAGGGAAAGGGAGAAAAATGCTGTAGCAAAGTACACTTTGAAACCCGTGCATGGTTTTGCACAAGGAAAAGCCTTTCGTCTGTGAGCAGAAGATAGGCAGCAAAGCAGAACTGGTCTTTTAATTACTTCATAGTTAATAATGCCATGAAAGATCAGACCTACAGGATGTGTGCTACAGATTTACTTCCAATGAATCTGAGCTCTGAAGCACTAATTTATGGCTTCTGTTTCTGCAAGGGATGGTGCTCCAAGCGTATGCACCGTCAGAGTGACCTTGAAGGGTAAAACAGAGTGATGATGCTTTTGGCAGAAGTTCAGCAATCAAAAGACATGTTCAGACAACAGAGCCAATCAGTATTGCTGACTTATCTCTTTTTGCAGCAGTTTATCCATCTGTGGAGGCCATGCGCATTCGATTCAAGGCATTCAGTGAGAAACAAAGTGCTTAATGGAGCTCTGCAGCAGAGCTGAATAATTTTTGTGTGCAGGAGAAGAGGGAAGGATCAGGTATCTAAGCCTGACAAAGAGTGTTCCTGATTCCTATTGATTATAGGAAGATAATGCTTGGTGAGCTATATTCAGAACACTTGCTCATGAGAAACTTTTATTAGGCAGAGCAGTCAAACCAATAAATCGTGGAGGTGCTAGTTTTCCAAGGCTATAAAACTCATATTTTATGTGATTAATGGTCCTGCACCAGTAGCCAAGCAAACTAAGCTTAGGATATAAGAGCATCTGGAGCTTTGTTCCTATGAACAGTGAGGGTCCATTGCCTGTTTTGGCAGGGAACATAAATGCAGATGTATCGTGCGGTCTCTTTGTGCTGTGCAGAGAGTAGATTGGCTAAGGTGTCTCGTCCTGAACTGTGATATAACTCCGTGTTAAAATCCTTGTTACCAAGGCTTAGCTGCTCACTGATGTCCTGAGTTTATCTGGCGTTCCTCGCTGTCAGCAGAACGACTCCAGTAATCTGTCCTGCGAGATGTATCACCCCTAGCTTAATGGGAAAAGCCGCTGGCATTGTCAGGTTGGAGTAAGGACTTATCTCCTGATGAGGGCATCTGTTAACTCCGCGAAGCTCCAAATAAGCAAACTGCAATCAGCAGTGTTAACCCGTGAACATCCTGCATTTTTCTGCCTGGCAGTCCAAGGAGGGGTCAGTCACTTCTTTATCTATTTTGGGGGGCAGAGCTTGCTGAAGTGGAGTGGCACCCATACGCTGCCATCTGCCTTGCCCTGGTAGGCCTTCAGGTATTTATATAAATGTCTTTGTCACTTAAGAATTTGCTTGTGCCTGCCCATCAGCACTAGGTGATAATTAGAGGGTTTTTTTCTTCTTCCTTTTCATGAGAAATAATCATTTCTGTAATAGAAACTACATTCTCTTAAGTGTCATTCTGCTAAAGTTAAAATACCTTTCTTAATAATCTTATGACAAGTCAGAAGGTGCTGGTGTCTGTGTTGTTATTGCTTCCTGCTTCTGGCACTGCATGTCTCTCCACCTTCTTGATTATCTTCCCGTCTGGGTATTTTCCCAGCTCCTGTTCTTCCTTCTACTAATTCCTTCCTTATCTTGCTTGTCCTTTTCATATTCTGCTACCTGGGGTATGTGACCAATGTCCTCTCCATTCACATTCTTTTCTCAAGCAGCCTCGTCCCTCAGTTGTCCCAGTCCCATAGGCCCCTTCCCACAACTGCCCTGGCTGCCTTTTGCAACCCCAAATTCATCCCAGCCTGTTTCCAGGACTTTGCAGGTGGTTTTGAGCTGCTGTGTCCTAAATAGGTAGAGAAATCCAGGAGAGATGAATCATTCCTCACCCAACCATCGCAGACGACTTCCAGCAGCAGTAAGAAAAGAGCAGGTTTGCAAACTAGGGTGCCCAGCACAGAGTCTCCTGCAAGGTCCTGGATCTCAGGGCCCACCACCTTAACCCCACAGAGAAAGGGTGTTGATCAGAAATCCAGGTTAAATCAATGTGCGCAAGCAGAAGGTGCAAGTTTAAGCACACCAATGTTTCAATAAATAACTACCCTTTCAATAAATAACGTGCCTTTAAAGTAAGCTGAAGAACTGTTAAAAGCAAGAGTTGAAAACTGGTTATCAGCTGTGCATGCAAATGCCTTACAAAGAGGTCAGGGAAACGATTCTGCTTTCTAAGAAATTAAGTTTTTAAAAGTTATTTTAATAAATGATCTGCCCCTCAAGTATATTAATTTTCCATGAAGTCAGCCTTGGCATTCTGAACTGTAAAAGCTTTGCAACTGTCAGCACAGAGAGTTTAGCGATATATTGACAGTGATTTGGAGTGGCTTAAGTAGTAGGATAAAAGGGTACTTAGCTGAATATCAACTTTATTTTGCTAAATAATTTTGAAGGAGGCTGGGTTTGTTCTGTAGTTAAAATTGATTTTTATATTTGGACCAGAAAATTAACATTGTCATCCTCATTAATTCTGACCTGCAAGTGAGACTTGGAAGCGCAGGTTTAACTAATGTGGCTGGCTGCATGAAAATTACAGTATTAGATCTTGAGAAAGGCTTTATCCAGTTTTTGCATATCTTGGAGCGTATCGGCTTACAAGTATCTGGCACAAAGCGAACTCATCCCTGTGAAAGCCCTTTCTGTGAGCTTATGGATTTGAGTCCATCTGCTGAATTTTCTTTTGTGCTAAAGGACTCTGAACAAAGAGCTGTCCTAATGCTCCGAATTTCCCATGACTTTGTTGCTAGCGTGTTTAACAAACGATGCCTTTCAAACCCAATTCTGTGAACTGAGTGAAATAGGAGCTTTGTATAAATATTTGCTCTAGTATTGAGTTCAGGAGGCAGAAAGCGGGCAAGAAGTCGAACTATAAAATGAATTTTTTTGATGTTGCTGTTTCCTCATAAAATATCAGGGTTGCTTTTTCCCGAATGCTGTGCAGTGAGACAGAGCCTGCCAAGCTAATATCACCTTACAGGTTTTCTCCATTGTAGCATGAAGAAACATTACAACTAGGTGCTAAGTTTGTGAAAAACATGAAAAAAAAGAAATGGTATCAAATCTCTAGTCCATTGAAGTCAATGGGAATTTTACTACTGAATATAAGGGAGACAGCGGGGAAAGGAGAGCAGGATTCCAGCCAGTGTCAGAACTGAACACTTCGGGGTGGATGGGTGGGTTGGTTGGGTTTCCTTGTTGTAAAATCTCATCTATTCGTGTTGTACCATCTTCTCACCCGTTCTGTCCCTGTCTCCTCGGGCAGCAGCCCCAGGCCCATGTCAGGAGGCCGATGATCTGACTCGTCTCTGCGGGGCTGGTCCTGCCCCACAGGGGACCCGTGGCTCCGGGGACGCAGCCCAGAGCCGCCTCCGTGAGCACCTCCTGACGCAATGAAGAGCCGCTCTCTGCCCTGTGCCCTCTTCTGTAGGTGCAAAGGCCTAAGATGACTTTGCTTGCTCAAGTTGAAGCAACAATTTCCTCTAAATTCATCCCATTTGAAGGACCTATCAACTCAGCTTTTACTGGGGCAGCAACATTGTCTCTGCAACATAATCCTAACCTCTCATTTTACAGCTGTAAGCACCTTATTTTGTTTTAGGGCCAATATTTTAAGGCTATCTAGCCCATCTAGACTGTCTCCTAGAAGCTGCAGTACCTGGGGGAGATGCACTTTTCCCCACACAAACACAAAATCTGGAGCAAAGCAAAGGCCTCACACATTTTCTGAGAACTACAGAGCAAGGCAAGCAAGTTAATATAAATAAAATAAAGAGAATAATAATTAAAAAAACACACACACACAAAGAGACAGACAGAAAAGTGTCACTTGATTAGTACAGTTTGTGGCACCCTCTAATTCAGAGAAGTCGCTTGTCAAGTAGATTATCAGGAAAACAAGGCAGTGATCAAAGCTTCATGTTTCAGTCTGACAAAGAAATTATTAGCTCATAACAGCAGATTCTCCTTACAAGTAAAAATGCCACCGGCTGGCCATGGCTGTACAACCTGTGAGGAAAACAAAAAGAGAAGCAAAACTCAGTAAATGCTTAATGGAAGGATGAAAAAATCCAAACCCTGCCAATAAAACTGGGATATAAAACTAGTTCAAGCCTCCCTCTCCCTTCCCATGTCCGAGTGGCACAAGGGATGGATAATGGGTCTATATCCCTGAGTCACTTTATTTTTCAATTGCTTCTGCTGTATTTACCACCGGAAGAACTTTATAGCGTTCTGCACTGACCTATCCTAACGAAACATAAATTCTCTGCAGGCTGCAGATCTGCGAGGCGAGGAGGAGAAGGGGTTTGGTGAAGTGCAGCTTGGCAAGACACTGCGTGAACGCGGGGCCAGGCTGGGACCCGGCCCCAGCACGGGGCTCTCTCCTCTGCCTCTCCTGCACGTGCAGGACACAGCCTCTTCTCCGGGGTTTGCTGGGTGCTGACGCCTGGTGTTTGGAGAAACTGAAAGCTAAGGAGCCATCGTGAATATCTGTATCAAGCCTCGGGGCTGCCCCTCTTGCTCGCCTCTAGGTACCAAGGAGGTGTTTTAGTAGCGATGTCGCTACTTCTATCTTCAGACAACGCTGCTGGCCCTTCCCTGGGGCCAGCGCACAAACGTTTCCACTGACATTGCTTTGACACGGAATAGTCCAGTTGACTCCTCCACGAGCTGTGGTCAGCACCAGTCAGCCGTGGCGTCAAAGATCTCTTGGGGTTCATTCACTCCAGGGGTCCTTTCTGCAGTGCTTGGGGCCGAGACCAGTCCGTGCTTGCCCTGATGCCGCCGCAGTTCAGGACACGCTGCTGGTAGCGAGCGCAGCCCATCAGCGTGTGGTTCAGCCTTCTCTTAAGAGTGATTTAATGCGAAAGGCAGTTGTGGCGCCGAGCTGGAGGTTTCTCTAAGGGGCTAATCGCCCCTCAAGGACCGTAAAGAGCTGATGTTAGGGACGTGAAGGGTTTTACTGGTCTGCAGAGTAAACAGATGTAGGATGCCACGAAACTGAGGAGTGTGCTGAAAGCACATGGAAAGGGGCTTCCCGACTGTGTGCTTCAGTGAATAAAAAATGGATTTTCACGTGGTTTAAACTATGACAGAGCACTTGGATGCAGCTGATATCAGGCAAAAGTCGGCACTCTTGATGGCTGATTGAGGGAGGTGGCCGGGTAAATTAAACAATAATAAAGTCCTGTGGCAGCGTCAGCCCTTTCTGCGATACACACAACATGCCAGCCCTCGGGAAGCCTGGGACACGGGAACGGGTAACTACAAGAGGATGCATGTAGACAGGAATGTGACACATTTTAATCCAGCATGTTTTAAGAACCTTTTCTAGACACACTGTTACATGCAGGAAAAGCTATTTGCTTGGAAGGGAGGGAGGGTGGCAGGACTTTGTTGTTTTAACTTCTCTGCTAATTTTAAGTCAGAGAAATATGGCTCATACTTGGCAGATATAAAAACCATCCACTATTTTTGTGACCATGCCACATGGTACGAGGGCATTTAGGTAGTATAAGGATGTTAGCTGGGCTGTGGAGAAGTTGAATTTTTTCGGATTTTTTTTTATTGTTATTACTTATTTTTTTATTAAAAGAAGGCATACTGAAACTTCCCGTAAGCAATGCTGACTTTTGCATGTGTGTCTCAACAGCTACGAGTAGGATTCTCAGTTCCAGAAATAAGAAGTGATCAGTTTGCTCTCTACAAAACCATTAAAGCAAGGAAGCAGGAGACAGAGCAGGAATTTTTAGAGCGACCTTGATGTTAGGACATCCTGCCCGCGTCCCGCATGGCGTTGGGGGAAGAGCCAGGGCAGAAGCTGCTGCTGTAGCACGTGGCCTGCAGCAGGACAGAAGCGGAAGCAGAAAAGTGATCTGAAAATAACCTGAGCCGCGAGGTCTTCCTGAGGAGCAGTGTGAGGGGCAGTGCTGGTGCCTGCGTTTAAACGAACCCGTTTCCGAGCAGGGATCCTGAGGCACCAACGTGCGGGAGCGGAGGCGGGAGCTGCAGCCGTCAGACGTTTTGGAAAAGCGGTCCCAGCCCCTTTGAAAGCCGTGCTAAGCGCTGGCTCCCACTGGGCTCCTGCTGAAGACAAATTGCCACTTTCTTCAGCCCTGTCCTGCGCAGCTCCTCCGATGCAGCTGTTGCCACAAATAAGCAGAATTTCCATAGCGATTCGGAAGGTGCCTTCCACAGAAGGAGGCTCCTTGCTCTGAGTTGCCCCTCTGCTTCTATACTGCTTTGGCAGAGCCCTGTGGTGTCGTGTTGGGTGCTCAGGGGTGGAACATCCTTTCCCCTGGACCTCATCTGTCCCATGCTGAACAGTGAAACTAGATATTGCATTAGAGCTGCTGCGCTCTCTCGGACTGTCTCACCCTTGAAATTTTTCTGATAACACCCTGGATCTCCACTTCATTTCTGGCAGTGCCTCTAAAACTGTTTCATAAGGATAGCATCGACATTTGGGGATTCTTGTTGCTTTTACTAGCTTAAGCTGGGGCCATTTATCTCTCTTCCTTGAAAGTTTTAGTCCTTGAATTCCCTCAGATTTAAGCACTTATGTTCTAGACAACAGTTTCCATGTAACTTGAAAATTTGTTGATTATATGCTAACACTATATGGCATAAGTAACTCCACTAAAGTATGGATACGCATGTAGTTAGTCCATTGGCTAAGTGGTCATTAGAGACCAAGAGAAATAGTAAATATATGAGAAATTTTAGTAATAGACTTTTGAGAAGCACTTTTGGAGCACTTCCAGGCTATCTGAGCACTGCAGATGTTACACAGGCTGCCTGCATTTGCAATGCAGAGTAAAAGTTATCAGAAGATGCTGATTAGTAAATGCGACGTGTAATGTATTCCCAACAGAATACATTATTCTCCCATAAGAAATAAGTCATGTTGAGCCCTGTTTAATTTTCAGAAGTGCAAAATAGCGTTGATGCTGAGAAAACTTTGTGCGGGGTAGGGAGAGAAAAGCTGCTTTCAAGTTAGAAGAACCCCAAATGGAATAATTCACTTGAAACATTTCTGTGTTATTTTTAGCAGAGGGTTTGACTAACAAGCAAGTCACGAGGAAGGATCAGTGTGTGCTTCCAGGGACTGGCTGTTCCTAAGGAACATGGAGCTGAAGGTCCTGCCTGCACAAGGGTCCAGCCACCACAAAGTCCTCGCTGCTTGGGAAGAGCGTAGCTCTGCCTTTGAAATAAATGTTTTGTCATTTGCTGCTTTTCAAAGCGCTGTGTCCTGCGTCCGTGTCCTTGCGACGCCGCTGCGCGCGGACGGGTGCGCAGCGTCAGCAGCGAGCGCAAACGCGGCTCCTCCTCGACGGCTCCTGCCCCGCGACGGATCACTCGCGTCGCCCGTGCGAGCGGGCGCTTTGCGAGCACGGAGGGGCTTCTTCATGGCTCGTCTGCAGCCTGCGACGGACAGGGAAGCAGCTGATGGCCACCGATGGGATCGTTCAAACTTCTTTAAAAACTGACTTTTGAGATGTCAGTCTTTATTGGAGAAGAACTTGTCTGAGCCCTTTTCTGAAACCTTCTCAGAACTTTTCTGTTTTTGCTGGCACAGCTGTCAGCTGTCATTTCAGGCTAACCTGTAAACTCAGGTAGGCATTAACATTAGTTACAGCTTCTCCTTTCTACAGTCATTCCAAGAGGAATCCCCAAAATCTAGATATTTGCTCTCTGTGGTAAAAAAGAAGAATGAAGGTTCTGGACAATAATTAGAAAGCCATCAGCTTTGGCTTGCTAGGAATGCTCACACAACAGAAAATATTTTTGTAAAATATGTTTATTTTTATTGCATGCAAACCACTCTACATAAAAGGAAACTTCTGATTTTCCTTTCTAAAAACTAGTTTTTGGAGTACAGAGCAGTTGGCTTGTGAAGCTACGTGTGGGCACCCTAAGGAACCAGAGGGGTGGCCTTTGGTTGACCACATTGTCAAACCAATAGATAAAAAAAATCTTTGTTGTTGACTCTACCCCACTGATGTAGCTGACAAATTATGTGACAATCTCCATGTATTTGATCTCTGACTTCAAGACATCATCAGAGCAAAGTGAACCACACAGCCAGTGCACATGGTTTATTTCATTTCCAAAAGAAATACCACAATTTGCACAATGAAATTCCTAGTTATCCTCTGTAAAATGCTGCAGAATGAGAAAAGCTTGCAGTTTTCAAGGAGGGAAAAACAAGTCCTGAACCATTACAGAAAGGGAACTCCTGCGATTTCTGCCACTAAGGCCATGATTTCATCTAAGAGTTACAAAAGTTATTTTCTTTGAAAAGTAATTTGCCTCCTTATATGGTATTTTTAATAAACCCAGCACTATTGATGCAAATATGGACTTGCACTCATGGAAAGTAATATGCCACAGTGAAATGTGATCTCCAGAAATTCATTCCTCCTGAGCGACTTCTTTTTTATGTCTTTTTTTTTTAATAAATTCATCAATTTTTAAGCCAGATGTGATCACAGCAATTGTTTTGTCTGACTTTCTCCAAAATGCCAATTATAAACTGGCACAAATTAATTCCTTTTTGAATTGTAGATTATATTTCACTCAAAAAATCCTATTTTGATTTAAACAAAGATAGTGATGGAGAACCCACAATGGCATTTGCTAAATCTTTTGAGTGGTTCATAACTCCTGCTTAGAAAACCTGTGATCTCCTCTCCAGTCTGAATTTGTCCAGCTTCAAATAGCAGCCCGGGGCTACTGCCGTACAAGGCTGAGGAGCTCATTACCAAAGTATTTCTCCCTGTGTAGGTGCAGAGACTGTGATCACTTCCTTCCTTAGTCTTTTCTTGGGCAAACTGAAAGGATTTCATCATCGTGCCTCTCTCTGCTGTTTTTGGGACAGGGCTGAACTCAACCACAAGTGACCTCCCCCTAACCCACTTCAGTCACTGTGATCCAGGGCAAAACAAACCACCCAGCCAAACAGATGGCAACACCTTATTGGAAGTGTTTGGGCTAACCTAGATGCGGGTGACAGAATGGGGCTAGAAAGGGAGGATCTGTGCAGTCACGCTGGGTCAGCTGCAGCCAGGGATGGTGCCTGAGCTCAGCCAAGCCTCCTCCCCGCTCTGCGCAAGGCTGCATCCTCAACAAGCGTCTCCACTCCTTCGAGTCCTGACTAGGAACTATTTTTTTTTCTGAATATCTGATCTAGTAACCAAATACAAGTGCATGTTATTCAAGGCCTTCCTCAAATGGGCATTATCTTGGTGTTGCCGACAGCCAACCTCACTGGACATCATTCCGCCCACACTGCCCACACTCCTGTTTCCTTAGAGCCTGCGGCACTTGTCATGCTCTTCACCATCTCTGGAAGAACCAAAATCACTTTGCCACACCTTCTGATTTTGTTAGTTCTTTTAGTCAAAAAAAAAAGGAAAAAAAAAGAGCTCTTGAAGTTCTTAAGCAATTGCCACACATAAAATTTACCATTTATTACTATTAAGCTTCTACAAGTTTTTCTTAAATGAATTATTTTATAAGTCCATGTTAAATTATTGCAGGAGACCCTAGTGGTACAGTTCTGGGGACCCTCCATGTCATCCTCAGAGATCTCTAAAGAAAGCTACAGTGTTTTTCAGTGCCCCTTCAGCCACAGCAAGTGTTACTTTCTGATTACAACTCCATTTTCTCTCAATCTCTCAGGAAGGTAGCTCTGATGTCATGGTTTGTGGTGCACAACATTTCAGGGGACGTTAGGCCTGCCCTAGTAACCACTCGCTGTGGAAACCTTCACAAAGTACCGCAGAGAAGAGAAATCGTCAGTCAGTACAAAGGTGTCTTGGGAAGGTTTTTGCCATCACATTCAAACTTCCTCTGAGGTTCCATAGGAAGATGGTAAGAAAAAGTTGTTTTCAGCATGATAGAAACATAATTGTACACACTTAATTCTGATAGGGGCTCCCTTCGTCTCTTATCTGTTTTGACCTCGCAGGTTCTGTTCTTCCTGCTCATCTCTATTTGAACAAAATTCACAGAGAAATCACTTGAACAAAGTAAATTAGACTTTTTGTCCTGGCCTGTTTAGCCAGTATACCTATCAGAAGTTGTTGGCTTTGCCAAGGAAATCTTCCCACAAACCCGTTCTCCAGACCTTTCTGGCATTTATGTGTGGACTTCAAATGTGCCGACTTTTGTGTCTTCTCAGGATGTATTTGCGAAAGCAAATCTTATTTTTTTTTTATATCATCACATTTATTTCAGCTAAAGACTGTGAACATGAGTATAAAGTTGGAAGAAGTTTGAAAATTCACATCTCGGGTGCTACTGAGGTTTCATTGCCACGCAAATACAAACTCATCCTTGTTTTGAGTTGGTGTCCTTCCCAGTGAAATAATCTGTGAGTGCTCTGTCTTTAACTACTCCTTCATTCAGTAATTGGTCTATGACTATAATTGCCAGTCTTTCAGGCAGAACCATTAAAAACAAATTAAGTTGCTCCAAACTCTGGTGATTTTATGATCGTATAGATCAATATAAATCACAGTTAATTAACCTCTTTTTATCTCTCAGGTTTTCAGCATTGCAATAATTGGCAATATTGCTATATTGCCTCTCCATACCCATTCTCCATACCCATATTAATACAGAACGGGTTTGTAATAAGAGAGGCTGAAAACCTGACAACTCAAGTTGCCTGCAAAACAGAAACAGTGTTATGATGGGGTAATTAGATGGTGTTTATCCGTATAGTAAAAAAAAAATGGAAATATGAATAGGATCCAAAAAATATATTTTTTTAAAAAAGTACCAAAAAATAAGACAAATACAAATAACACTTGAATATTTGCTTAGCAAGCATTATCAAAGTTGTTGTAAGGTATAATTTCGGCTGTATTACAATGTACACACAAGAACCTTATCTAATTACAAGTATTTCTTAAAATTTCAAGACAAAGTATGCAAAATATCATCTGGACTCATCCCAGGGGAACTTCTGGCTCTTCTGAAGTCAGTTTCTTTGCCAATTTTAAATTCACAACGATCTTTGAGCCAGGGCAGTGCTTTTTACTGCCCATGTTGTTGGTTTGTACACCAAGCTCTGAGACTTGTGTCCCTGCCACCATTCCCCTCTCTCACACATCCCTACATTGCTTATTTGGGGGACTGCAGTCAACGTCTTCATGCTTGTCTAGAAAGTGCCTATTTGGAATATTATGCCCAAAACAGGCACAACTTTTTCTTAGATTATTTACTAAGCTTAAATTCTGAGGAACTCTATGATTACATCTCTGAATGACAAATTAGGAGGAAAAAAAAATGCCTAAATCTTATGTCGATGCAGGACAATGAGTATTGCAATAAGGTAAATTTTGTTAAATCAGGTGGTACGACTGCAGAAAGAACAAGCATTAAGATCCGTGATATATGACAAGATGCTAAGATATTGATGCTGACCAGGTAGAAGGTGTCATTAGCAGTCTCTATAAACACGGTCTCACATCCCTTGGCTAACACGGCTGCAGCAGCATCACGCGTGGTTACGGCACATGCCATCAAGGGCACAAGAAGCTCCTCTTCATCCGCCTGCACCTGCAAGCACCTCTTCATCGCTCACTCCTACCCTTCTTTAACAACAGGTGATCGTTTACCTGTGGTCTGCCAGTTTCTGTCAGCTTTCAGACACTTTGTTTTCGTAACTCCAGTGTATCACAAGGCCTTCTAGGCAGTAATACTAAAAATATTATTGCTTTTTGGGAGTACTGTCCTGAATGCAGAGATAACTCCATTGGAAACCTCAATGCCAGGGCTCAACAGACCTGGAAATTTTGATATGCAAAGAGATATAATTTAAAATACATTTTTTTTCCTAATGTTTACAGTGGAAAGACCATGATCCAGAAATTCCTGACACCTGGGCTATTTCCTGCATTTTTCTTCCCCATCTTTACCTTTGCATTTACATATGATGGCTGGAGAAGCAAATTCACTTAAAATAATCAACATTTTTTTCAAATACTCAGATAATTTTTTTTGAAAAGACTAATGTTTTCCTTTACAGTCCTCTTGAACTGAATAAATGCTTGCCTCAATGCAAACTGCCTAGTTCAATTAATCATTTATTATACTGTTTTGATGTGTGCATGACTTTATTGCTTGTTGGTTTTAAGCAATAATACTTTGTCCCAGGCTTTCCCCATATCATCCCTGCATGATTCCTACAGCCAGTGGTTAATGCAATACATCCTTGGAAATCTCAATCCTGTTTGTTAGTTTAATTGACTTACTGGAGTAGAAAAAGACAAGCACGAGCTGATAACACATACCTCATCTCACACTAGAGGAGATATCTGCACCTTGCAAAAGCAGGTTCCTCTCAAATGTCTCAAGTGGGGAGACAGAGAATCAATCTATTGAACTTTTGTTCTTCTTCCTCTTCTCTGTAATGTTTTCATAAAATCCTCTTTTTATTTTTGGCTATTTTCATTCATTTCCTTGAATTTTTATGTTTTATTGAGCTTTTTCCTCTGAGAATTTTAGGCTGGCCATGCCTATTTCCCGCAAGTGAGACCTGCATCAGACTCAAGGTAGTGGAGGTTTGCAAATGTACTTGGTTTGGACTTCAGAGGCGTTTCTCATTCGTGGTGTTTTTGGAGACACAAGACAAGTGAAAATCACAAAAAATGAGAGGTTTTCAAAGAAACTTTCCCATTTCTGCTCTATGGTTTATATATAAAAAATTCTTAATACTAAAAAGTAAGTCAGAGAAAATGAGAATTATTAAAGCCATTTCTGGAAAAGAATTGCCACGAAATTACAGTGATATTCCAAGCAGAGAAAATAATCTTATGTGGGCCCCTGAAATGCCTCAGCTGAACCGCCTTGGCCCAGTGGGCTTGCAGAATACACGGAGAACACTGGAGAAAGCCTGGGGAATGCATGCTGGGCACTGCAGCTTTGGTAAAAAGCTGCTCGATGATAGTTCCAATTGCTGGTTGCTGGTCTCTGTGACACTGCATTTTCTATATCAGCTTCATATCAATATTTGTACGTGCTAAGCAATTTGATCAGAGTGACTTCTGGTACAATTTAGGACTGATTTCAGAAGCAAAGCCCAAGAAATTACAGTGTTTCAGGATTATCAGATGTTTGGGTCCTTGGACAAGCAGAGTTGTTTTACTGGACTGTCATTTTTGTAGCTTAGAGGATTCACAGGAATGAATTTAAAATATATCTTTTTTACTATTCAAATGAATAATTGTTTTATCAGATTTTATATTCCTAGGTTTTTGTTTTTCTTTCATGTAGATCCTTGCTTCCCATGCTCTCCAGCAGGCAAACTCTCAGGAACTTGAGAATATATATAAACAGCTTTTGAGACATGCTTCTTGATATTCATCAACTCAAAACAAACCCTTTTTCCCTTGCCTTGAGAAGCAGATTAGATAAAATAACAAAGTGACTCCTGGACCCAGCTTA
>JAWLRI010000818.1:2843488-2853565 GCA_034781795.1 Crypturellus tataupa | reverse complement strand
AAAAAAAAAATCAAACGACTCTGTGAACTAGTTTATTTTAAATGATTTTTAACATGGCTAGGGGGCCAGAAAAGCTGAGAAAGAGCATTTCCCAAAAAAAAAAAAAAAAAAAAGCCCTCCCTCAAATGTTACCCAAATGTCACATCCCATAGAAAGAAACACTGTCAAAGCAGAAGGTGTGCTCTGTCCTGATGACCAGTTTCATAATATTGTGACATTTACATCCTAATGACAGCTAAACTTTGGGCTTTGGGAAACCACAGACCCCAATTTGCTGCAGTTTGGCTACCTCCCTGAGGGACGGAGCTGCACCCTGCAGACCTTGCACGGGTTGGACAAGCAAGGAGAAGCATCAGAGTGTTGGGCAAGATGGTTTGGGTTACGTGTGCACACAAAAATGATGGAGATTAGCCAGATTGAGCACTGTGGGCTGATTAAGGAAAGCCACACAAAACCAGGGCAAACAAACATGTAGGAGGAGAAAGAAGGTAGAGACATGAAGCTGGATCCCTCAGCCTCTCCCTGAGGCTCAGCAGGAATGGCAGAGAGCAAAGCCTGGGACAGCCCTTCTTGGGCAAACAGCAGAATTCTGGGTACGACACAGGGAAATCCAGCTCCTAGAGGCACACGTTTCCATGGGGTCCTATTGCAAACACCCGCCTGGCCTGCCTGGCCTGACACAAGGTGCAGGAGGTCTCCGCGCTGCTGGTGAGATGGTGCCGTCCAGAGGCTGCCGCGAGTGCTCACTGCCCAGCCGAGCAAATTGCTCATTTTCTGTTCCCTCCGAGCTAGAAGAAAACACTTTTCTTTCAGATGTTTTTTTTGCTTTCCAAAGCCCAGCAGTTTCTCAGTTTTCAGAGATAATTGTATTTGCTGGGAGGCACTGGGGAATTGGCTGCGCTTAGTGCGAGTGCAATAGGAATGAGAAATAGTACCTGGGTTTGTGCTCTCGGATGCTGGATCCTGGCAAGCAAATCCCGAACTCAACAGTGTATTAATAAACATGTTCCGTGCAGCGGAGGGTATTCGCAGAAGGCGCTAGCCGCTGTGTAAGGGCACGTGGCCAAAGACCTGTCTTAGCCTTGGCAGTCATCTGCTACCATAACTATCGTGGAGGCTGTTGGGCTTCTGCGATCTGCAAAAGCCTCTAAGGTCTCCCAGAGACAAGCAGCTCTTGCCCAAGGCGAGTTTCATCAACTGCCCTTCAGAGACCAACGTGGGAGATGAGCGATTAACTGTGGGGAAAGAAGAACTGGGCAACATCTAATAGAACTGACTATTTTGCTATGAGCCAGGATGTTTTAGATAGATAGATACTCTCTGGAGTGCTTTTTCAGACCTGGATTATCAAGAGATGTTCCGTATACTCACATTAATTGAATACCATTCAGTGTATCTTATCGCTGGCACTGATGAATAGAAAAATATCTGCAGTGAATGGAATATGTCCTTTTACTGGCAGAAATCTTGTATAAGCTAGTCATACAATAATTGTACAATTCAATTAATATAATATTGTATTGCATAGAGCAATGCAATTCTCACATCCAAAACTGAAAAATGCCTTTTGTGATTGGCTTGGATTTTCAACTAAAGGTTAGAAGACGGTCTTTTCATGTGCAAGGAAATTTCTGTAAAAGGAAACATGAACCTTACAAACTGTTCTTGGTTAGCTTTGTTAACTCAGTTAATTACTGTTTTATATTTAATTACAATAGATCATGATTCATTATTTCAAATAGGTTTAAAGCCCCATAGACATCAGACTGCACAGCAAATAAGCTTCCTTTGTGCATGAAGCTGCTTGCAAATTCTCAACCTGTTGTAATATAAGTGCAGGAAAAAGAATAAAAAATATGTACACAAAGGGAGATATAGTAGAACATTTTGTCTATTCATTGGCGCTGGGTAGTCAACATGACAAGAAAAATTAAACTGGGATTTAGAGACACTGTTTTACCTTGTAGAATGAAGAGCTTTCAGGATTTTACTTTAATTACCTTCTTGTTCAGTTTTTCCTTTGTTGTCTAAAATTGTCAACGAGACTTTTGTCTTCTGTTTTCCATTGCCATAAATCTCTTGAGCAAAATTGCTCCCTCCAAGTAAGAACAGAACAGAGCAGAAGACAAAAGCAGAGAAATGTTTAAGCAACAGACTCCATTAAAAAAACGAGAGAGAGAGAGAGGAAAGAGAAAGAAAGTACATCCAGCTGAAGTAAAAGTTCTAAATATGTTAATTTCTTTCTCCTACAGAAACTTTCCTACCTCTTCCAGGTAATTGTCTGACACCCACTTGATGGGGAGGTGGGGGGTGACCAACGCTCGTGCTCCCTGCTCAGGAAGCCGACCAGCTCTGTCCTCCCCCAGGTCACCCACTTCTCACTTCCAACCTGGCCCTAACCAAACTGTTAAGATCTCTTGGGCAGGAAAAGGGCTGGAGGAAAAGGAAACATCCTTGGAAACACAGCAGCTGAAATGCAGCCACAGCAGCTGAAATGCAGCAACAGCAGCAGCAGCAGCGGTGGTGGCAGCACCATGGCTTCCTCGGGAGTCCCAGAAAAACTCAGGTCAGATGGCTCCCTCCTTCCAAAAGCGATTTTTGGTACCCTATTTGAGACAGTTGCAGGAAGTAGCATCTGAGTCTGAGATAAGCAATATCCATTGGCCATGGAGCCTCATGGAGCCCATTGGAGACACATGTGGCTCCTGCTTAAACTCAGAGAAAGCCTTGAGTAGGGGCATCAAGCACAGGTCACTGCTGTGACACAAGGCTGGGTTACCTGGGGTAAATTGCTCGTGGCAGAAGTGCCACAGTAGAGCTGTGAACCATCTTGAAAGCCTTTGCACAGAAGCAGCATCCCGCTGTGAAAAGTTTCTGTTTTTACAAAAGTGCATCATGCAACTAGTCAAACATGTTCATAAAAATCCTCTGATCTGCTGTAGAAAACAGCTAAAAATGGTAAAAGCCACAGAAAGCTCACTAAAGAGAGCCTCAGTAAGTCAACACCTAGTACTAACATGACATGAATAAAATGCAAGGTGAGTTTCTTAAAACTCTCAATTATATTTTTAAATTGTGCTTTCTGCGACAGAGGAGAACAACATCTGTGAAGTTTCTTCAGCATGTATAAAATGCAAGAATTTGAGAATCCTTGATCATATTTAGTATTAATGCAAACGGATTTCCTTTGGTCTTTGTTTTTCACTGAGTTTTTAAAGGGTTTAGCCTCTGGATCCTTTATTCTTCTACAGCAGAGAGTGCAGAGAATAATACGTTTTACTGCAGTTGTACTGAGTTCCAGGAGAGGATAATGATGTTCACCGGTGCAGGAATTCTTGCTGAGTCTTAGCTGCTGCGCTCAGCCTAATGGCCTGACACTTGCCCCACAGCTGGGCTCGGGCACAGCTCGGGCGCTCTCCCCCTGACCCCCAGTGTTGGCCAGAGGAAAGACTCTGATTGGGGACATCATAGGTTAGGATACAAAAATAGTTGTGTTGTTGGATCCCGAGTTGAAAGCTAAGAGCGGCTGCCTTAGTCCAATATATGACTTGTAAAGTGAAAGCCTGCCAGGCAAAATATCTATCTATTTATTTATCTATCTGGTATTTGCTTATTTCAAGGGCCATGAAAGAGAGGAAACTTTCCCTGTGACCCAGGGAAAGCTGATGGAAGCTGGAAGGCGCCTTCTTCCCATTAAAGCCAGCAGTCTCCTTAAGTGACACTTTTCTCCCTTCCTGTGTGTCCTGACACCTGCAGTCTCAGGCAGCCTTGCAGACCAGGACAAGCAGTGCTGTCTCCCCGAGCTGGGCAGGCTCTGCCCGTCCTCACCCCATTCTCCCCAGGCTTCCTAGGAAAGGGAACGTGATGCTCGATGCAAAGGCAGGGGCGCGGGTGAAGCCCTGCCGGCCGCACATTCCGTGCGGCGTTTGGATTACACGGGGCCACAACGATTGCGGGGCTGCTCTCTGCTAGCAGTCTCTGGGATTAATCCTGCCCCTTGGTAGACCCTTAAGTAATGCGGTGAGGTGTGCCTGGACTATGCGGCTTACAGGGAAAAGCAATCCCTTCCCAAGCAGCACTGGTAAGCAAATGAGCCAGGAGAGCTAAAATAGCCTGAAAAGCTTTGTCTCACGTGTGTGTTAGATCACATCTTGCTTGTAAATAGGTTGTGCTGTAACGGTACCTGTGGCATCTCTTTGATGTCAATAATCTACTGCTAAGTCCCGCCAAGTGATGTGCACACAGGTAAATTGTGCTGATTAGCCCTTCAAGAGGAGCTAGGGGAAATCACACTGGCACTGCCTAGCAAAAAAAATGAATGAGGAGAGCTTTTGGAAGTAGGAAAATAAATGATTTAAAAGACAAGTGTTTTGTAAACGATGCTTCTTAGAGTGGCTGTTGATGCTGCATTAACAGCCGTTCATCTGGATGTGGAAAAAAATGGATGTTGCTAAAATGGATAATGTCAATATTTTGTTTAACATCTGGTGAACTTGTTCATACAGTAGTTATGATTTTGGGATTTACTAGAAAGAATTCAGACATTTTCAGGGCAACAAGAATAGATCAGAACACTTGGTGAAGCCACCTAACTTCTAATCCAAAAGTTACCACCTGTTAAAAGTGCTGGGGATAAGGGATTGAATTAACTCACTTGTCTAAAATACAGATATTTTCCCATTCATTGTCTATGCATAATAGTCCGTGTAAAATTCAGATGCGTGTTGTAATCTGCTTGCATTAACATTGTGATAAGAGCAAGTTACATGACACTTCTTTTGAAAATGTGTGCAATGCTCTTTTTTTTCGTAACTATGGGATAATTCTGCAAGGATTTTTAGAGTGATTCCACTGCAGGACTTGCTAAGGAGAGGACTCATACTCTGAGATGGCTGTTCTTACCTTGGCAAGGAAACATCCCATAGGCAGCTTGCCAAAGACCAGGCACACAAACGTGTGGGGACACCAGACTACAACGATGTTTGTGCCACTTTGAAACAAAGATCTGCATTTTCTAACACAAGCTTCAACAGGATGTAGGCCCGTACACCTAATTAACAAAATCTGATTGACTATAAATAATACCACTGTCTGATGTTTCTAAAGAGTACTGGAACCTTCATGTACAGTATTATCTTCTTTTTCCCATGAGAAGGCATGGATTTTAGAAATCAGCAACAGCATCTGTTGGCCTGCATAATGACAACTTCATTGTTTCAACTGCTCTCTTTCAAGGTCAAAAGAAAAATGCCTTCTTTCCACCTACAACATTTTGTTGTTGGCACAGAGCATCGGTTGTGGGTGGGTTTTGTCATTTCCTTCAGACACAAGTATCATTGCCATTACCAAACCCAGCAGTCCTGGGTGGAGGGGTGGGATAGGAAACCTGTTTGATCCAATATAGAAATCCCCCGTTTAAACTGGGAATATTCCAAATTCCCATCATCTGTTTCTGAGTACCTTCCCTCCGGACTATCAGATGAAGAAAAACATACTGCATCATTGCATTTCTAGCTAAGAAGAATTGGTTTCACTCACTAGAGAGCTGAAGTTGCCAGTGTAGATAGTCGCTTCACATTGCAAACTGGACACTGAACTAGGAAAGAGGATTCAAAACAGCAGCATTTTATCTGTTATCATAGGATGTTGTAGGAGGGCTAATGCAAAAACTGGACAGCTGGAGGATGTGTTTTTTTCTCTGAATTGAAAATCTTATTGAAGGGGAGGAAAAAAGTGGAAATTCAAATCTGTGTATCTGATGAAGGAAAGTATTTATGTGCTTAATCTTGAAAGAAATGAAAAACAATCCATTGCTATAGTAAAAAGTTTCTTCTGTACTTCTGCCAAGGTCACTGAAAGCATAAATCCAGGGAGACAGACCTTGAAAACAAGCAGTTCTGCTGCTTCCCCACAACAGCTTTCTTAGGATTCAGAGGGTTGTGAGAATCTTTTTCTTGACATTATTTGCCATTATTAAACACAATTGAAAACATTTTTCATAACTTTTGACAGTTCAAGGTCTCACTAACACAAAAAAATCTGGCAATACCTGTGAGATTTCTGCAGATGGTAAATGCCCATGCTCCCTTCTCAAGGTCCCCAGTCTTGCTTCAGACATTCCACTGTGAGTTCTCTATATGGGAGCCTTTCTGTCAGGCTCTTTAAATTCAGGTCAGCCTGTTCTCTCCTTTTCTCCATCTCTGCTTTGTAGAGCCATGCTATTGAGAAATTCAGAGTGCATTCATGGGTTAAGTGCTTCAAAGTAGTTCTTTCTGCAGCCAGCATTCTTCACCTGAAGTAACCCAAACGATTTGAGAAGTTTTACAGAGACAGAAAAAATGTCAACTTGTCAAAATAGAAAGACCCCTGAAAAAAATAATTTTGTTTCAATGCACCTAGGTTGCTTTCTATGTGCATTTACCTACTTGCCTACCAGGACATCTGGCTACCTGCCACAGATTCCTGCATCCCAGAAAGACCTCTGGAGGCTAGAGGTGTGGAATCCCCTGCAATCTCAAAGTGCAGTTTCCTAGGCCTCTGCTGGAGCTCAAGTGCTCCAAGAGTTTTAGCTTCATACCCAGGAGACACTCAAAAACCCCGGGTTTACTCTACTGGAGAGGTTCTCAGGCTTTTCAACTTGGTTGCATGTGTGTGGTGGGTGAAGAAACGGGAGATGAAGGACTCTAGGAGTTTTGCTTTACAATAATCAGACGGGAATAGTCAATTATCTTTCAAAAGAATAAAAACAATTTCCACTTCACCTCCCAGAACAGAAATTCTTTGGCTTTGTTTTGTTCCTTCGTCACACCCTTTTTGAATTTCTTTGTGAACGCTTCAGAGAAGGCTGAGCTTTTTCCTGTCCTGGGATGGAAATTATTTGACACATCCAGATTTCCTGTGAGGTGGCATTAAGAATTTTGATCAGCTTCAATAAATCATATAAGCAAGGCAGGCAGCAAAGAGACTCAGGTAGAGATCAAGAGCTTTAGGACCCCTCCTAAAGCGCAAGAGCACAAGACCCCTCCTGCTCGCTGGGCCAGGTTCAATGTTTTCAGCAGGTAGTTTGGCATTTCCAGGCATCTCCACTTCTGCTCCATCCCTGTCATACTCATCATGGGACAGGACTGTTGTCACCCGCAGTGTGCAGAGCTCTCTGCTCCAAGCAGGTTGGCCTGATGGCCATCTCTCTCCTTTGCCTGCTGCAGAAGCACACAGAGCTACCATCCAGAATCAGGCCTGCCACAGAGACGATTTGCAATAATTTTTACAATGCTACCGAAAAACCTTGCTGCTACCTGCACATTACCTCAAACAAATTAAAAAAAAACTTGCTATTGACTCTTTTTTTTTTAACTACTCAGCAGCAGGAGTAAGCAGTAAAACAAGTCCACAAAGCATATCAGATGAGCTGCTGCTTTTTAGCCAAGAGTCCCTCACAGCACAAACCAGAGAAATCAATACGGCTCTGCAGCTTAAGAGGGTTGAAGCTGTTCAAGGTTCTTGCACAGAAACACTACGTGTTCATAGTGGGAAAAGCACCTTACCTCATTAACGAATGAAGACTGTATATTTAATTTGTGGACACACCGAGGTTCAATCTCTGTGATGAGCAAAAGTGATGGGTGAGGAAATATAGGGAGCAAGGAGAAACAGCTATGCCACGAGAGGCAAAAGAGAACATCTGAGAGCTGAAAAGCTGCTTTTTGCACTGCTTTTCTTTTTTTGCATCAGGATTTTGGACACACAGCTTGCAGAAACATACATGTGCTGCACACAGGCAAACGAGATTTTCTTTCATAGTGACATTCAGCATTCTGAAGGCAGGAATATCACAGGGTGCCCTCTCCCCTTGCAAGTCACCTTGTAAATCCTGCTGTCTCTAGGAGCTTGTACTCTCATTATCCCGTACAGAAAGGATGCTACAGTTCCAAATCCCATGCAAATAGGCTACTTCCCACGTCAGGGCAGAGACGGCTATGGCATTTGTAGAGACCTCCCTCAGCCTAAGATGTTGCCAGTTGGTATGGCCAAGAATGGGATAACAGCCTCTCGCAGTCCTTAAACACGAGCACGTGCGCACCCATGCTTCATTCAGCAGATCTCTTTTAAGACACTTGTCCATAAATATTGGCTGCATGTGCCTTAGATGACCCTAATTTGCCCTGGGCAAACCTCTTTAGATAGTCCTACAAAGCTCCTTGGCTGCCACATTGTTATACCACCTTGCCATTTTAGGATTTGGACAGAACTTTTCTTTTTACCAGGATAAACATCAATCAAAACCTACTGTTATCTATCAGTTATAGACTTCTTCCTTCAAGAGGCAAATCTGTGCATGTCAGCCCAAAACAGGGTTGAACTGACCTTTCACAATGGAAGGTTTTAATTTGAAAGAAAACTGTGGTATTTGTCTTATTTGACATCCAATCATCCTGAAATTTTTCTGCTTCCTTACTGGTTTTGTGATGTAGATCTTCCAAATGTGACACTTCTTAGCTGCTGGGAATGAAGCAGTATACAGTAAAGAAGAGTCTGTAATAAGGAGTAAAATAGAAACAGGGCAAAGCCTTTCTCAGGTACCTGGATCTGACTTTCTTTACCACCAATTACTGATAACTTGATTTCCTCTCTGATAATCGTATTACAAGAGGAAGCTGAAGTGTTGGGCTAGGGCCAAGACATATGCAACAAGACAGGAAGAGTGCAGGCTTTCCAGCTTAAAGAATAGATCTTTCCCTAAAGATGAGGTTCTGTTTTGTCCAGATAACACAGCAACCATGTCCTTCACTGTGTATTTTCTCCTCATACCATTCTCTTCAGTCCTCTCCTGTAAAGGGAAGGGTACAACTTTTAGCTGTCTACAGCTTTCCAAAGTCCTTTTTTAAAAAACAAACAAACAAACAACAACAAAAAAACACATTCCTAGCTTCTCCTCCTCCTACACCTTACATAATCTCTTTTTTTCTGTTTGCAAACAAGAAAAACAAGCTTATAGGTGCCAAAGAGATATGGTTATAATTTTAATGGCAAGCTTCTCAATATATTGGCAAAATGTCTGATGGTCTTGTAGGCTTTCAAAGCTGCTCATAGTTAGCAAGAACTGTGAGTTTTTGCAGATTTGTGTTTGTGCTGATTGATAGAGCAAAGTTTCTTCTCTATTATTTTGCATTTCCCGTGGAGGACTAACTTCAAAAAATGCTATAGTCTCCCTGTGAGCACATATACCACATTACTGCTAATGCATAATATGTATCTTTTCAAAGCTCAGTGCTGTTTGCTATTACACACTAACACCAAGCATTTGTGATGAGGCCCCAGGTGCTCTGGGGTAGTCACCCTTGACACACAGTAGATGCGTCCAGCATAATCATCTCAGACGCTGCCGTGTGAAAGTTTAAGGATCAAGAGCTCCTGACCAAACAGTGCAGAGTTGCCCGAGCAGAGAGAGCTTGCCAACCTCACTGCAATGTTGTTGAAAGATTATTTCTACCCTTTATAAAAGCAGAGCAAGCATATTTTTGGACATTGGTCCTTGCTATTTCTTTTACTAAAGTATATTTTCTTCTATTAGCTCACACTTTTTTTTTTATGTACTCACAGACCATTTATCTGACGAATTTTGTTTTGAGGGAATATATACTTTTGGTGGAAAAGTTCTCTATTTGTTGTGCCCTTTTTCCCAAGCCAGAACAGGCCCTGGAGGTAAGATGGAGGTCCCACCAGTGGCAGAGGAGATGGCCCTGTCCGTACGGTCAGCCTGAACTTGCCCAAAATGTGGAACCGCCTCATGAATTGCAGGAATGTGCAGTGAGTTGAGCAGAGATGAACTTCATGAGGTTCAACAACCAAGTGCAGGGTCCTGCACCTGGGGAAGAATAACCCCAGACACCAGAACAGATGAGGGGGTGATCCGCTGGAAAGCAGCTCTACAGATGGATTTGGGAGTCTTGGTTGTTTACAAGGTAACCATGAGGCAGCAATGTGCCCTCATGGCCAAGAGGGCCAATGGGATCCTGGCTGCATGAGGAGGAGTGTTGCCAGCAGGTCGAGGGAGGGGATCCTGCCCCTCTGCTCAGC
>JAWLRI010000818.1:2808789-2827413 GCA_034781795.1 Crypturellus tataupa | reverse complement strand
GCACATGAAAGGTTAGCAAAATTCACTTTCCTTCCAAACACCAGAGGAGAAAAGGGAAGGGAAAAAAGGTATCCTACGGCTGGAAAGAGGGTATCTGATCATTTGGATCCTGGAAACTATGATTTATTCAGTGTAAACCTCAGCAAGTCAGTGGGGCATTCAACTCTATTTCCTGGATATCAAAATACATGACTTGTATGTTGTTAACTCAGAAATATTTTATAAACTTTTTATCTGTACTTATTGATGAGACAGAATAGATATGGAAAGAGCAGTGGATAGCAAAGATTAGGAAGCAGTGCTGAGGAAAGATCCAAACTCACAGACATACCTGTTTCAGCTGAAAGGAGTGAGAGTATTTCTCAGTAGCAAACAAATTATGGAGTAAAGACACTTGGGCTGGTCCTCTTCTATCAGAAATGAGAAAGAGAGCAAGGTGAGCAGGCCCTTTTGCTTTCAAGCCTATTCACTGTCTCCCCTTCTGTATTGACCTACAGGCTCCCTGGAAAAATTACTCTGTTTACAGTATGAGAGAAATTTATTTGCTTTTGTGGATGCTTGTTGTTTGTTGATGCTTGATGTTTGTTTAAAAAATAGTTACTTCTATTGTCTTTACTTAGCAATCCAATCAGTGCTTTGAGGACCTTTTTGACATTTCATTGTCAACACAGCAATAAAAAATGTTTGAAAAAGCCTTAAGGCAAACGATTAAATTCTTTATCTGTTATACCAAGAAAAGCTGCTCCTCTTGGTAATAAGGCTCTACTTGTTGTCCCTCTAAAGGTGAAAAATAAATTCATGAGTGGAAACCATAAAGTTTTACTAGTTGCATGCTCTATTTCAGGACAAAAACAGCTAATTTATGTTGCGTAATAGGCATTCCTTAAGCATCAGTTGTCTTTTTTTTTAACACAGAGATTTCAGAAAATTATCAACTCTGCACTTAAAACAACAGTGTTTCCCTGGGAAACATGAATGCTGACAAACACTGCAAAAGCAAAAACTGGTAACATCAGATTTCTTTCATTCTTAGAAATTTTTTAAAAGAATCATTTTGCTATTTTAAAACACTCCCCAATGTGCAAAGCTGTTAAGAATTCATAGTGAAAATGCCCAAAGTCCGCATTATTATGAGCACAAAGATGACCTGCGATATATAGATAGAAGCACAAGTTGTCATGAAAAACGAGATGGTGTATCAAAAGCAGTACTTTGGAGAAAATGTTATTGACAGACTTGAAGCAGGCCAATTTCAGCAGAGAAAAAATGAAGGAGTAGCTCTTAGGACTCTTCAGAGCTTTGATTCCCATAGCAAAGGAGACATTATCAGAGATGAACTATGAATAACTTTCATTGCTTATTCAATACACGGCAAAAGAAATACTAGGATCTAGAACTTGCATTATATGTTAGAGTAGTTAATAACCATGGAATAAAAACTTAAAGTGCGTTTAGTTGTGCCAGACGTAAATAAATGAAACAGGAAAAGTGAAGATGGGCAGCAGGGGTGGCAGAAGATCTAAGCAACAAGAATTGCAGATGATATTTTCTTGGAGAAGGGATACTTCCAAAGCAGCATTGACTGTGTTTAAAGCTGGTACAAGATTTAGAAAGTTTAAGAGAGAAAAATCTGAGAGTGAGCCAGAAGGAGGATTTTTCTTCATGTCCTGCCAAATTATGATTAAAGAAGTAAGAGCTACTATTTTTTTCTGCTAGTTCAATTGTACTGTTACTTGGCTTAGACTTAATCAGGAGAAAAAAAAAAACTAAATGAAAAGGTAGTGAGTTCCCTCTGAGGAACACTTCTGGCTTCTTTGAAGCTTTGTTTGGTTTCAGAAGTCCTGGCAAGGGGATTTAATCCTACAATAGCCCCAAGTTGTGGCCCAGACTCTGGTGTGTAGAGTGGGTCTTGCTGCAGCCTGCCTCAGCAAGCCCGTGCTCGCCTGTTGGATCTGAGGCAAGGCAATCCTTGCTACACATCACGGCTGAACTCAGTGTGGTGGCCGTAATGTCCTCCCCAGGTGACACTTGTTAATATTCCAGGAGCAAACAAACGGATTCTAACAGACTTAGAGAGTATTTGGCAAGGAAAACAAAACAAAACAAAAACAACTACAAAAAATAGAGATGAGGTCAAGTGTAAGAGCAATGTGGAGAAACTTGTGAAGGATTTGCTGGCAGAAGTAAGGCCCTTGGCTGCTTTTCTGCTGGATAAATTCCTAAATCCTCTCATCTGTTTTGGAAAAGACAAGGCAATGCTTCTAGAGTTAATCATAACCAATTTATGTTTCCGAAAGTGTCAAAATGTGATAGAAATAGAGTATTTTCTTGACTAGTTTGTCCTCCTGGCTACAATGGCTTATTATTATTGCTTTCATTACAGCATGAATATAGCCTCATGAAACTGGAATGAATAACACCTTCCCCATCTGATTTAGCAGCTCAAGATTTGCTTTTGTACTTATTGAAGTCATCACTTTGCTTTATGGGTTATCAAGGCTGTGCCACAGGTCAGAGGAAAAGGCGAGTAAATTATTTAGAGCTGGTTGCCTTATTGCAAATCAATCCACCTGCTGGGAGTACTAACTAAATGTAGAGGCTGGCATTGTTTCTGAGACAGCATCCTTGTTATCGTCTCCACAGCTGCGCCAGCTGGTTGGCACAACCCTAGGATTCTGCTTTCTGTTCAGATGGCACGGAGTATGTGAAGATGCTGTATAATGTGTGGAAATTATTCATGAGGATGCCGTGGAATGAGTTTCATAAAACTTATCTGAGTTGCCTGCAAAGGGTTTATCAAAACCATCTCCATGTTTGTGGCGTATCAGTGTCATTTACACCTTGCCTTGAAGAGTTCAAAGCAGGTCCACCAAACTTCATCAGCATCTGCTGGGTCTCCTGGGACATGTGGTGAAGTCCTGCTCTCCCTGCACTTATAGCTGAACCCTCAGGCCATTCTTATAGACTCAGTAATGTGTGTCCTCTATTGCTCTTTAGCTTCTTCACTGGCACCCCTGCTTGTTGGCTGTGCTCTGGGGATTTGGCTGGCAAGCCCTCCAAAACCGATGAGAAACCCTGTACATAGTGTTTCTATGGCAAGTGCTTGTCTCCAGTTCTTCATGCAAACCACATACTGTTGAACTGGAAACAGTGGATTTGTATGATATTTTTATGTATTTTTTTTTAAATCAACACTTGGGAGTGTTATATGTAGCAAACACTACTCTTGTATGCATGAAGGCAAAACAGCATGCATTGCAGGTACATAGCCAAGCTCTTCCAGAAGAAAACAAACAGGTACTGAAAAAAGAGAGTGCACTGACATTCCTTAAACACATTACAGCACAGAGTTGAAGATCTAAGTCTAGTTGGACACCTGTGGCTAGTGGTGTCTCCCAAGGGTCAGTACTAGGCCTGGTGCTGTTCAACTTGTTCATCAATAACTTGGATGAGGGGACCAAGCTTGCAGATGACACCAAACAGTGAGGAGTGGCCAGCACTCCTGAGGGCTGTGCTGCCATTCAGAGGAACCTAGGCAGGCTGGGCAGAGAGGAACCTCATGAGGTTTAATAAGGATAAGTGCAGGGTCCCGCACCTGGGGAGGAATAACCCCAGACACCAGTACAGATTAAGGGTTGATCTGCTGGAAAGCAGCTCTGTGGAAAGGCATTTGGAAGTGAGTGTGATAGAACTCTGGAACAGGCTGCCCAGAGAGGCTTCTTGTGGAGTCTCCTTCTCTGGAGATCTTCAAACCTGCCTGGATGCCGCCCTGTGCCACGTGCTCTGGGTGTCCCTGCTGGAGCAGGTTGGACTAGATGATCTCTAGAGATCCCTTCCAACCTCAACCATTCTGTGATTCTGTTATTCTGTTATCTATTGTACTATTTCCTCATAGAGAAAAATATAAAGTGAGTAAGGCAGAAGAATGGTAAAGAGACTGTAAAGATACCCATATTTTAAAAAGTCTTTTACAATATTAAGGAGAGTCCCTCCCCAAGGTGTAGCAGCCTGTCATTGATTCATTCATCAGTTCATGCTTCAACCTGACAAAATTCCACTAGTCCATGAAATTACTTGTGCTCTTCCACATATCTGGGAATATGCACAACACACACTGCCCTCAGTGCATTTACCTTGTAAGTAAAATTACAACATGTAAAATTGAACATATGTAAATGATGAACATAAGTTTGCACATATTCATGTCTATGGTAGATGTTCAGATGTTCAGGTAGATGTGCCTGTGGGGTCTCACAAGACCATCTTTAGACCTATAGACAGATAGCTGGAGAATCTGCCTAATACCTACAGAACTTCAGATTTCTTCTACAGCACCTCCCAAAACAGATCCTGCTTCTCTGTGTGGTATCCCAGGTTTTTCTTCAAAGAAGCTGATACACTGAAGTCCTCATTCTGTTTTTTTCCTGACAAACTCATAACCTGAAGTAGTGTAACTTCTGAACTTTGAGCGATGCAATAGGATTTGCAGCTGCAGAACAAGTTCCTATTTTAGGTTCTGGAAATCACGCTGAAAACCCTAGTAGCTGGTGAGGAGAGTATTTCGATTTAAACAGCATACGTTATAAAACACATTATTATGTGTTCGCTGGAGACATAATAGATTTTTTCCCCTCCATCTTGTCTGCTGATTTCCAGCCATCCTGCCATACATCCCAAAGCTTGGCATTAGAGGGAAATAATTTGTTCCTCTTTTGAAAGTGAACGTTCTGACGCACGTCTGATAAAGCCATCAAAAGCCCCTGTTATTATGCACTATAATGGCCCTCAGGAGTATTTGATTAGAGCATTTTCCTTGTCACATCGACACGCTAAGAGATATTATCTGCCTCTGGAGGCTAAATGGAAGACTTGAGGGATAAAAAGGTCTATTGTTATTACATGCACAATCTTGTGACTGAAAATATCACAAGGGATTAAGACAGCGCTTTGGATATGCAGAGTGAGTCAGTCTCTGTAAATTAGTTTGGTTTACCAACACTGATGTGTTGTAATTATTCCATCCAAGTTAAACTTCAGAATAAACCGGGGAATAACCCAGCTGTGATATTATTGCTTTCTTGTTTATAACAAATGTTGTTTGCTCTATGATGGAAAAAAAAAAAAAGCATTCTATGTGATGCTACATAGAAACATTGTTGAATATACCTGGATCAGAATAACTGTGAATAAGGTAAGGAAAGAAAAAGAAGCACTGTGGGCCTAGAGGGGTGAGACAGCTCGAAAGACGTTGGTCTGCTTCTTTGTTTGCTTTTATTGTGGCAACACTAGTGTAATTCTCATCAGTCTTTGACAGTAAACTCCAAATATATATTTAACATGCCTGATAGATGTACTGCTTTAAGAAAACACTGCTTTTCTTAGTGGTGGAACAGTTGTTATGGTGACTCTTTCTTCTCTCTTTTATACATGAAATTGAGAATGAAAATAAAAATCATTCCATTTATAGAATTTATGAGAAACCAACTCTGAAGCTATAACAGAATTTGCTTTTGAATATTTAACAATATATTTATTTTATTCCTTTTGACCTTTGATTCTGGAACTTGAAAATTTGTAGCAAGATGTAATAGAAAATACATGGAAGAAAATGGATTTTTTATGGCATATACCATATAATTAGCTCATTTATAATACTTGTACAGTACTGAGGATATTGAATGTACAATGACTTTGTGCAGATTACTCACTTAATAAAGTCTTTGTGGGGTTCTCCTTGGGAGAGTTTATTAGGAAGCAATTTGGCAAATTTTCACTTTCCCCACTGTTTTATTTTTTAAGACCACTTTCCAGTTTATCCTATGGATAGGTTAGTCTATCATAACTATAGTGACAGCTTTATTTTATTAAACAACAGCGATTCTGTAAGTTCTTGATGGTGCTTTCACAGAGTTTAAGCAACAGAAACACTCAACAAGCTTCTTCATTTTCCATTTTTCACTTATGTCAAAGTTGATAGAGCAGCCTTAAAAAGGCTCCATAGCTATGTAAATTACTTAACATTTAATGTCAGTACACTATTTTAAAGAAATTTGCTGAAAGTGTGGCATTTCTACTTTGTAATTAAGAAACTGAGGCAATCAACAGTAATGGTTAAAAGCAGATCTCAGTTATATCTAAAGCCAGTTCAAGCTTGACTTTGCAACATCTTGCTGGATCTTGGAGACTTTGAGCATCCTGTATTGGTCAAAGCTTCTACGTGGGCATCGAGGAGAGGCAGTTCTGTAAGATGGTTGGTCCCGTCCTAGGCCAATAATGCCATTTTAGTCCAGGCTTCACCAGCACCCAGGAAGAATTTGCACTTTCAGAGCAAACATGAAGGAGGCAGAACAGACCGAGTCAGCCTTTGCTATAAGGCAACTATAGGGGATGATGGCAATGAGGTCTGATAAGGTAGATCTGAGAAATTATGAACTGAAACTCTTGAGAATAGGGAAAAACAAAGCAAAACATAAAAAAGAAAACACACTTGCACCGCCAAAACCAGAACAAGGGCAAATATGCTAAGTAGTGCCCAGATCAGGATGCAGATATGGATGTGCCACGGGAAGAATGAAGGTCTGCAAATGGGTAGCAGTGAAATCAGCCACAGGGAAGAGCTAGTCCAGGAATATTTCTCACACTAAAACACCGAAAGGTATCCATGGTGAAGTGTTGCATTTCAGTTACAGTGAGAGGATAATTTCCCCAGAAACAGCATTAACATTACATCAGCCTCTTATGTAAAAGTATCAGCATCACCATGGATGAGAATTGCTAGAGTTTTATTGGGACTAGACTATCAGTGTAACTGTTTACTGAGTAATTTCTCATCCTTACGAGACCACTTTTATTAACCTCATCTGCAGTGGAGGCTGAACCGCTCTCCCGACGGGGTGTGCTGAAAACACAGCCTTGCCGCGAGCCCGTAGCCTTCTCCCACAGGCTTTGCTGCCCGGCTCTCCTTGCGCAAACTCCCTCCGGCCTCGTGTCTGGGCAGAGCGACCTGCAGGAGCTGGACCACGGGGCTCTCGGCAAAGCCAGCCCCAGGTGCGGATTTCCATTCTGCACAGGCTGCCCTGGCTTTAAATCACCATTTGTCTCAGCTTCAGGGGCAGCTCTGGGTGTTCCCTGCCTTGCTCTTTTATTATTATTATTATTATTCCTAAAACTGCAGCAGTTTAATTAAATTAAAACACAAATTATATCAAGGACTGATATCCTCTGTGTTGAACCCCTTTTCTCAGCCTGAACAGAGCTCATAGCAGTTCAGCTCCGTGCGGTAAGAAACCACTCAAAAGGGCTCGTGCAGCCCAAGAGGACAGACAGAGGCAGACAGACAAATCCCCAATCAGTCTAATAGGATCCCCTTTAGATTGAACTGATGACCACACAGCTTAGGTTCAAAATGCAATCAAAAGGCCCAGCGTGTTTTTAAGGCTTAAATCAGGTGACTGTGGGGTTTTTGGCTGACTTTATTCTGCCTTTGATCATTTCTAGCATACTGTTTGTAAAGAGCCTCAGCTGATATCTTACTAATCTAAATCGATAGGAGGCAGGTTAAATTTAATTTAAAAAGGAGACACTTGCAGGGAAATATCTTAAAACTCCTCACTTTCTGGCATTCAATTCAATTAGTTTGTAGCGTTCATATCACGCTATTGCAATTAAGACTTTGTAAACATTTAATTTTCATTCAGCAAAATTGGATTTATTTCCAGTATCAGGAGGGGGAAAAGAAAGACTATCTGAGTCTTTCTGCTGTTTGATGATAAAATATCAATTTGTGGAATAAATAAAATAAATGTCTCTGAAGAACATGTTTAGGCTACAAAAGGAAATAAATACTTGCAACGCGCCTATTCCACCTAATCCATTTGTTTCCATCTACTGTAGAAAGACACATCATGCTAACAGCTTGGATGAATGAAGAATAAATAAACAAATAAACGAACAAATAAGGAATGCCTAAACATACCCATAATGTAACCTTCTGGAGAACAGGCAACTGCTCCTCTGATTTTGATGGCATTGTGTGGTTCCCAGGAAATGGACTACACACATGTCTAGGGAAAAGATTACTCTATAATCATCCTATTGCAATAAATCATTTTATTGTAATAAATACTGTTGGAGAAGAACACTCAAAATGTCCACTGTGCTTTCAAAAAGCTGAGCCATTAAATAACAGATAGGATGGTTTAGAGTGCAAATACTGCTGCCACTTAAATGTAGTAGATGAATATTAATAACATAGTGGCATTAGCAAAGGGGTAAGCAGATGTGCAAAGACAAATTACCTGGAATTAAAAATCAAGTAACAAAAGTGAAAAAAAAAAGTGATACAATGGATGCGAAAAAGTAGCACTTTGTAAAGAACAGCTAATGATAGAGTTTTAGGACAGACAGAAAGAAAAAAATGTGCATAGAATATTTGTTCAGCATTTATTGGACTGGCAAATGAGGCAAGCACAATGCGTATGAAAATGAACCAAAAAGAATCTGTATTCCCATACTGACAAAATGCAGAGGAGCACAAATGCAACTCGTTGCAACATAAAACATGTTCCAACACATTGCCATCCAAGTGATATATCAAACCAAAGGGAAATGCAATTCAGCCTTCACTCTTTCTGTGTTACTGCCAAGGGACAAAACTATACCCTAGGTTAAGGATTCTCAGCCAGTTCCAGCATAATATACAATTAACTCTCACAGCTGGTCACAGGCTTTGTCAGAAGCCTGAGGAAAACAGAAATCCTGGGAGTTGGACCTGGTTGTGAATGTACTTTAAATATATCTCATTAAATCCATTCCAAGTTGCACTTGCTGCTGTCTGGGTTAGCTGGCTGATGGTGTGCTTATAGGATCACATGGGAGCAGTACAGCATGATCTATCTAGTCAATAAAACCCTTAGCTTCCCTGGGCTAAATTATTTTTGTCATTACACTATATGCAGCCACAGTGAGATCACTGAAATCATGCTTTTTTCCTAACTTAGGTTTTGCTCCTGCCAATAGTTACACACGCTCAAAATTTGCCAATGAGACTAATTCTACTTAAGCATTTGGATGTAGGGTATTAACTCTCTGTGGCCAAAACTGCCATTATATTACATAGAGCTGTGCTAACGGCTATCACCAACCCTACTGCAATTGCCATTTCTCCTTAGAGCTTCCTCTCTGTGAAACAGGTTTTTTAATATTCCTCCATTACGTTACCTCGCCTGAGTTTTGTGGACTGGTGAGGCCATGGCAGAGCATGGATTAAGCGCATCTCCACGGGAGTTCCCACCAAGAGCATTCAGCACAGCCAGAATGCAACGAGACCCTGGAGACCCCTCACCAGTTCCCACGTAGGTCTTGCCAAACCCACAGAAACGTGGGATGAAGTTGCTCACACGCATCACTCAGAAACCCCAGCCGGGTGGTTTTCCACCCCGCAGACACTTGGGAGAATTTAAGCCATCAAACAGAAGACTTCATTTCCCTACAGTCCTCCCTGCGCGCCTTGGAGGTGCGTCACCGACCACAAGCTCTTCTTAGGCAGCCTCGGACTAAAATAGGCAGGGTGTACGTCTGCACCAGCCTGAAGGGATTACTTGGTTACCAGACAGAAACTTGTCCGTATGTGTCCAAGGCAGAGCATTTGGACATGTCTGAATCCATCCATATAGGTGTGACTTTAATATAAATTCCCCAAAGACTTTTTTTTTTTTCTAGGCTAGAGAAGTGGTAGCTATTCAGAATGATGAATGATATGGTTCTTCTGGCAATGCAGGTCTATTTATTTTGATTAAAATGAACTGAATTGTTGTGATCTTCTCTATCAAGTTCTACCCTGGGATAAAATAGTGGGTACAGCAGGGGTGAATCAAACCAGATTGAATCATTTTAATGGAAGTTCCTGCAATGTTTTCCAAATGAGCTCCTGGTTGGTGTATTAACCCTAGTGAAGTTAATGGGCATTTTGCCCTGGACTTGAGGGAGGTCAGGGTATATTTGCCAACACATTTCAGTTCATACTATAAACATTTTTCTCCTCCCCATAACATCCTGAATAATAGCAAGGATAACTTCAATCTGTTCTTCTGATAACGAAGAATACTTCATTGCCCCCAGTTAGTGACTTAAAGGCAAGCAGTGAGATTTTCTTTTTGTCTGTGGTGTTGAAACCGATGGAGGATGGGAGAACTGTATCTTCATCCAACCAAGAATAATCAAGTACGCTTAACTGTACAATTTCTTTTGTGGAAAATACTTCAATTAAAATATATTTATATATGCAAGTAGATGATCTATTTAAAATAACTCGTAGGTATAGACGTATGGCTTGTTTTCATTTCTATCTGTCTTTTAATAGTTAGATTCACTTGATATTTTCTAGGTGTGTACAGGTAATGTCTGCTATTATATGCAGCCCTACATGAACCATGCAGCTTCATATTCCATTTTAATTATGTTTTTACTTGTAATTCATGGCACGATTTTGCTACTAGCAAGAAATAATAGAGGAGCCTTCCTGAGACTACTTTAACACATGTACATTCCTGTGGAAAAACTGTGAACCTAATGGATAAAATGCCTATTTTGGTTGGAGATTCACACCAGCTCGCCTTCAGCTTTCCTCAAAGTTCTACCTGTTTTTGTTAGAGAAATTTAGTTCTTAATTGTGCTTATTCCTGCTTCTTGTCTAAAGCAAATCTACATCCAAACTATCTTATTAGTAATGTGAGCCAATGTAGTGTGGGAAAATAGACACAATCATCCAAACTTACCCTTCTCCTTAAGCTAGTTTATTAGGAAAATGGAAGAGTTATCCCAGTCCATTCAATAATCAGCACTATAAACTCTCCTCCAAAAAATGCATGCCATTAGTATGATATGATGCTTTTGCTCACAAAGGCTCCTAAACCTGGACTTCCAGAAAACCTTAGCATAGGAGAAAATAGTAAACAATTTAAATAGTCCAAACTGGAACAAAAAAGATATTCGGAATTTCACTGTAAATATAATGTGCAAGTCTAGTCTCTCTTAAAAAAAATGACTGATTGATCATAAAAATTATATGCATAAACCTCTCTCCTAGGAAATTAAATAACACCGAAGAATGTTCCCAGACACAGGAACTCAAATCCTCTATACTCTTAAATGTTAAAATTGTCTCTGGCATGTTTGGCTGACTTGTGCATCCTCTCACGATTCCCAGACATGGTTGGGATGCAGTATAAACCAGGGACCATTCCCAGTAGGCATCTTGCAGACAGCCACTTTCTTTTATCAGGTAAGAGAGTATGAGGAGGATATTCAGTTCCTGTTGGCGCCATTGCCACAGAAAACTCCAAACAACATTAATTTAGTTGTATGTAAGATGAACAGCACTGAGTTAAGTTTACCCTTAGGCTGCTTTAGGGTGAAAGCAACCTTTAGTTTACACTTTGGTATTTATACAAGCAACCCCTATTTCACTAAGTGTATTTGACTGCAGGTAGAAAGATAATCCTTCTGTAGCCTTGGGACTTCAACAAAAGAATCCGCTTATCTGGTGTCTTGGTATATTTCATCTCTGTGCCAACCTTTAGTAGAGAAGTTTATCACTCTTTTGACTGAGAAATTATGTTATATATAATATTTTGCTTTATACACTGTTGTTGCCGTGATGGTTGCAAAAAAAAACCCTGATTCTACACAACCAGGCTGTATGAACCAAAAGGTTCACCACACTGTGGGTGATCTAGTGGCTTTTGGCAGGATTCTGCTACCCAGCAAACACCTCATCCTCCTCCTCTTTAGCTCCCTGAAACTGGATATTCAGTCATGTAGAAAATCAGCTCTCCTTCATGCCCATTTGCAGTTTATATAATTTGGAAAAGACTCATTTCTGCATTGCAACAAATAGGTTTTACGGTTCAATTTCTGGGTCCTGTTGTCAGAATGATGTTCCTGCATGTGGAAAGAAATAATCACAGGCACTTTCAGGATGCCTAGCTATATGTGAAGTACGCATTTCACGTACAGACAGCGACCTGTTCTGTACTGATAGATAAATGCTTCGTGCCTACAGTGATGCATAGGTCTGAACCATGTGCCAGGCCTAAAGACTGTTTTCATGCTGCTCAGCACTTTGCATGGAAATTTTTCTTCCAAGAAATGTTGCTCTCAAGAGAGCTCTCTCCTTGTTTCCAGTAGCTCCTCCCCAACACTGCCTTCTCCACTGTGTCATCTTCTCTGACCTGCACAGCTTTATCTGTCCCAAGTGGACTGTCTTGGTGCCTCATTCTGGCTTCCTGCATTCAAACACATCTTAGTCGGGAATAGGATGACTTCAGATAAAAGCGTGCAGTGTCCTCACAGATCATGTTAATTAATTGCCAGGATGAGTATTTTTAAAAAAAGAGTGAGAAAAACATATTCTTCAGACATTTTAAAAATCTCATTTTGAAAGACTATAATTTCTTTCTCCAGAATAGTTCCGAACCAGATTTTTCACTATGAAAGCCCCTGTCTTCCACAGACTAGCTCAAACTCTGTAAAGAAAAAATAGCTCCTAAGGAAGTCAAAGAGAATATAAAAGAAAGACTGTTCCTGCAAGATTACAGTAAAGCTAAAAAGGAGCTTGTAATAGCATCACATCCTAACGGAGTCCTTTTGTCAGGCAGGAATAACTCTGCAGTCAATATTACAGCAAAAGACTAGTGTGCCCTGAATTTGAACTTCCTCACATGCTATCAAAATGCATTCCTACTGCCTTCACTGCGGCCGTATCCACTTTCAGTGGGTTTAAACCTAGCCAAAGTGGTGAAAGAGCTCATGCAAAACCCAAATATTTACATAGTGGAAAAAATATTGCAAACATTGGCAATGGAGGATACGCACGAGCTATGTGACAGAAATGCTCTGTGCCTTTGTGCTGCTCAGAGGTTTGCATTAGCTCTGCCTGCTAAACGCAGTGCATCAGTCACTGGGAGCACTTGCTTTAAGATGAGGTTATGGTGCAATTTCCCTCTGCTTTCCATAAGGGCTAAATGAACAGCTATCTAAACCCAGGTTCTTGAAAGAACTTTTTTTTTTTTTTTGAATAGTATATATCCGCAGGCCTTCTCACATCAGAGGATGTCAAAGTGTGTTTGATGACATATTTCCTGACACACCCTGACTTTTAGGGCAAAAGACAGTGGGCAGCTTGTGCTATTGCACAGCTCCAATATTAGGAAGCACAGAAACTGTGGCCAAGGACATAAAGGTAAAGTTACTCTATAAATTAGTCAGGAGCTTTTTAATGTCTATGCTGCTCAGACAGAAATATGGCTTTTGAAGTCTGGTCTTGAATATTCAGCATATAGGAAGCTGTAGGGAATTTAATTTATCTGATGCAAAAAGGAAGAAGAGACAATTCAGTTTATCACAATACTTCTAGCAACTGATGCTGGAAATGCTACCAGTTGTGATATTTCTCTTTTCATCTGAAATGCTGGAAATAGCGCTTTCCCAATCTAAGCCCGTTTTCACTGCTGATAGTGCCTAATACTACCTTTAAGCTTTCCTCCAGGCTGCTGGGAACAGTCTGAGAGGGACAAAAGTGAACTTTGTGCAAGACCACAAGTGAGCTGTGACACTGCAGCAGCGCGATGCCTGCTTAGGCATCAGAACAGTCTCCACAGCACCTCAGCATGTCGACCCCTGTCCTCCACTTCTTTTTCCTCCACAAAGTGTCTGATAAAGACCCCTGTGTCTTTCTGCAGTCTTTGAAAGCTGACATTTACTGACCCCAAAACACGTCTGAGCTGTTGTCAGCTTCGCCCTTTCAAGCGCAGCACGCTAAGATCAACAGCCTTGTGCCCCGTATCAAGCTCTTCTGAGACCGATGACTTCATGCGGGTTTATCAAACTGGGGAGCCTGCTCCAAGCTGATTTGGAAGATGGAGCACACAGGAAAAGAGGAAACGGTGATGGTGATAATATTTGGGAGTGAATAGTCATCTGATCTTTCCCCTTAGGATTTCTGAGGCTCAGATTTTCATGGGAAAGCTCTCTTTCCAGACTGAACTCATCTATACTGCATACCCAAAAGACAAACTGTTTCCTAAGAAGTGGCTTAGGAATTATCTCAGGGGCCAGTGTGCTTTATGTGTTTGCCATCCAACCCATTGCCCAGCTAGTCATTAAATAGCTGTCTTTCAACCACATGCAGCCGTGTTCTAGGGGCAATGAGAATGTAATAATGTAAAACTCTAAAGGATTCACTAAATTTTTGGCTATGGTAAATATTTCAGAGAAACTGGGAAGCAGGGATTGGCGTGTTTATTGAGTTATGGGAATTCTTGGTTCCCACTGCCATGTGTGTTTACTGCAGGTGTTAAAGCACCGGGGAGCATGGCATGTGTTCTTAAGTTCCTCTTAAGTTCCACGGTGTGTTTTCACTGAGTGAACCTCAGTCAGAGTGCCCTTGCATTCATTCAGGGTGGGGGCAAAAAGAGCCCTCATGGCTACCCAAGTCGCAGACTACTCATGGAATTACAATTCAGCCCAAGTTTCCTCTGCTCTCTGCAAGATCTGCTGTCACCTCTATCTTCTTTAAACCCTTGCCCTATTCACTGCCTTAGGTACAGATTCTTCCAAAACAACAGTGCCTATATATTCTTGAATATAATTTATAGTAGAGGGGGTATGCTCTGCACATCTCCACTTTTCTCAAAATCTTTTATGATCATTATAAAACAAGTGCTATTGAAAAACACTGTACATTGTGCACCACAGATCTCTCAGGTCCATAACTAAATCAAAACAAGTCTTAGCTCAAGGACATGAAAGGAGAGCATCGCTTTTGCTTATTTCTTTCCAGAAGAGCCATGTCAAATGTTTAACTTTCTATGCATCTGATTTAACATTAAATCTCCTTTTATTTTAAAAAATACTTATAGTTTAGATTTACACATTATGTGTATGAAGAACATATATCATTTTTGTTCAGAAATAAGCAAGTCAGTTTTGCTCATATCTGCAGAATAGACTGTAGATGGTTTAAAGTGCTCTTCTGCTGTCAGAACAGTGTTTGGGTATCAATGTATATGAGAATTATGTCCGATAAGAATTTGGTACTTAGAAATTTAGCATGCATGAAGTGCTTCCAGATGAGAGGAGAAATGAGTAACTACCTGGAAGGTAGTGATATTTTATCCACTATTAGGATAGGGAGAGAGAATTAATTCTTTCTTACTCACTTCCCCCAAATAAAAAAAAAAAAGAAATTTCACTTAAGCATTGAAATGTGGTCTAATGGTGTAAAAATTGAAATCAATCTGCGGGATAAATGCATGCACATCATTTCAAATGTCATGCTAATTACTTAATACAAATATTTTCCCATAGCATCAAGCAGGAAGTGTACACTCACATTAAAATCATTAATATTTGTGAGTATAATGAGAAGTTGAAGTCATAAAATTTATTAGAGTTCAGTCAATATGAGCAGTTAGTCTGTTCATTTTGCATCTGTTCATGTCAGCTGAAGCTGGATACTAGAGAACTAATCCTGCATGCAAGCCAGTAAATATCAGAATACATCGAGAAGAAACCAGGAAAGAGAAAGGGTATTTTTCTGGCATCATTCCCATTAGGAAGGAAAATACCTATCTCCTTCTTTTATAAGAGTGTGCAAAGTCTAATGTCTCCCTGGAGTCTATTACATTTACTCCAGTACAGTTCACTTCATTGTATATCAGTAGAAAGAATTTAAACTCTTCTCACTACTAAAGAATATGTTTTAAAGCATTGGATAACATATTGAGTTTCCGCAAATTTTCACTTTATAACCTGTATTTCATTTGACAATTGATTCATAGGTTGATATCTTTCACATATCTGTTTACATTTTGGAAAATAATATTCACTTCCTGGGAACACATACAAATATTTTAAACAATATATGCAGCACAGGGTGGAATGTGTCCATTTTTATTTATTGCTTTCCAGCAACAATAGCATACACATCACTGTAACAGCACAAAGAAGGATGCTAAACTGGAATAAAGTAGGAGATTGTGCAGACCGAGATCAAGTAATTGAATTACTTTGTACTTTACAGCCAGGACTACACTGCGAAACAGAAAAGGGCACAGAAGTGACTTTAGACCCTAGGCTCCAGGGTGCCCACACCACTTTTCAGCCTGCTCTGATTTGGACTGTTTCGGTGAGCTCTTTCCAGCACAAATCTGCTCTAGAGGAGCCAGCTCCAAGCACTGTGGGTGCAAGCAAGCGGGTGTCACTCGTGCCTAGGCCCAGTGAAACCGAACCGGGGCACACACAGCTCCGCGCACTCGCAGCAGCAAAGGGAGCCCTTGCACAGACCTCCGGGCACCAAGAGGGCCTGCAGGGCTCAGGGCCAGCACTGCTGCCCTGAACAAACAAGTTTTAGCAGCTTGGCTCCGAAGATGGTTGATACATTACACAGCCCTGTCTGGCACCCTGGGCATCTGCAGCTCAGATATTGCCAGCTCTCTGCCCCAGGCCCTGGACTATTGCGTTTTACAGACATACACTAAGCGTTTGTGCTAGAGACACTAAACTGGTGTCACCCACAGCGATTGCCGCTGGAGTGCTGCAATTTGCCGCAGTGGTCACAGTCTGCTGCTATATGGGGACCATCTTCTACTGGTTAAGAGGAACAGAAATCACGAGGAATCTTTTGGGAACACTAAACTTTCTAACCCTATCAACTTGACATTTTGATTCATTTCTAAGCTGCACAGTGAAAGCTGCCTTGAAATATCCCATGATATCATTTCCTTTAACAAAACCTCCTTCTCTCTTAGTCGAGGAAGAAGGAGGGGACAAGTCTGACACTTTCTCCCCTTCAGAGATGTTGCTCTTTGAAGGTAGAACTTTGCTAGTTCTACCTTCACTAGTTGCATTGATACTTTTGGACAGGATGTGCAATGCGATCACGACTAGTAAGTTGTGATTTAATCACACTGGCTTCCACAAGTGTTTTCTGTCTCCTCATGTTGTTTGCCCCCAGAGCTAATGATAACGTTTTCTCCAGTTGTCTCAGCTGGGTCTGCTCTGCTGCATGCAGCCCTGCTCAATATGTAACCACTTGACATATTCTTGGAACAGAGTAGAATAGACTATTGTATAGGATTTTAAGACTTTGCAGCCTTTGGTGAACCCAGATGTAAACATTTAAGGGAATTTTAAAAAAGAGATTAAAAAGAGATGTCCGTTCTCTTGATCATATTTTTAGTGTAATAAAAATTACCAAACTTAGTCTTAAGCTTATAAAAAAAAATATTGCCAAAATTGCAAGATTCAATCCTACCTTGATTCTAGCCTCAGAGATAACGCAAGATAAAATCTGGCTTGTAGAATAAAAAAAAAAATAACACTCATGAAAATAAAAATAACTCAAATAATACATATCAGAATGATCATTTATAATAGCACAGTTCATTTGGTGCTTCACGGGACAAACTCGTCCAACCTACCACATCTCACAAAGAAAACAGAGGGAAGATTTTTAGATCAAGAACTTGTAATTAAATATTTGTGCAAGCAGTAGCACTGTATTTACACAGGAAAAAAAGGGAGACTGTAGACATTTCTTCTCCATACACATTTGCATGGCCCAACACTTAGTGTTACATCAACACAAAACATTGCAGGAGGCCTCAAATTGGAATTCAACTACTGCAGCTGACGAGACTGGGCCATCTCAAAGGTATCATTGTATTATTTTCAAAACTCTAATATTTACAGTGCAGGCAGGACATTTCTATCCTTCTCCAAAAATAACACACATTTTCAAAGGCAGCTGGGAGAAAAAGGCCTGCTGCTGAGGGTTTGAAAGATATTAGATCCCAAATCCCTTGATGATTACAAAAAAACAGCCAGTGCACATCATCCAGAAATATCATTTTCTTGAGTGCAGCACTAGTGATAGCCCAGAAAACAACACGGGAGATCATCCTAACCAGACCCCCAGGTTTGGCAGCTCTTTGGATTCTCTCTCCAGCACATTCCTGTTTGTTTCAGCTCCAGTAGAGAAAAGCTCCAGCTTCTGTTGTTGGGGAGGAAAAAACACCAGCACTCCCGAAACACAACAAAACCCACTCCTGCACTTCTCTCCTCTGTATGGACACCTACTCAGAGGCAGAGCCCCACATCCCTTAAGCCACATCCTCAGCTTGACTGACTTTTTGTAGAAAATCATAGAATCACAGTATCACAGAATGCCTAAGGTTGGAAGGGACCTCTAGAAGTCATCTAGTCCAACTCTCCTGCACCCACAGGGTCACCTAGAGCACGTGGCACAAGACTGTGTCCAAGCAGGTTTTGAAGATCTCCAGAGAAGGAGACTCTGGGCAGCCTCTTCCTGTGCTCTGTCACCCTCACTGTTAAGAAATTTTTCCTGTTTCCTGTGGAACTTTTGATGCTTCAGTTTCTGACCATTGTCTCTTGTTCTATCAGTGGCCACCAGTGAAAAGAGGCCGGCCCCATCCTCCTCACTGCCTCCCTTCAGGTACTTATACACACTGATCAGGTCCCCTCTCATCCTTCTCTTCTCCAGGCTGAACAGGCCCAGCTCCCTCAGCCTCTCCTCATAGGGCAGATGTTCTAGGCCCCTGATCA
>JAWLRI010000818.1:2793119-2808689 GCA_034781795.1 Crypturellus tataupa | reverse complement strand
AAGTTGAACAGGACTGGACCAAGGACTGACCCCTGGGGGACACCGCTCAACACAGGCCTCCAACTAGACTCCGCACCGCTGATTATCACCCTCTGAGCTCTGCCATCCAGCCAATTCCCAATCCACTTCACATGTAGAGGAAAACTCAGAGCCCTTCCTCTTCCCAAAGCGTTTTTGCCCGTAATACAATGTTATTCTTTGGAGCACAGCCGGGTGACGCTGCTTCACTTTGCCTGGAACGTGGATGCAGAGTTTTGCCCACTGCTTTTACAAAGCACCGATAAGTCCAGTGCCACAGCCGGCATCGCTGCTGCCAACGGGAGGCTGTGGGGTTGTAGAACTGCCCATTTTGCTCAAGCTGGAAAGCAAATGAGAGTAGCAGCCCTTGGCTACCTCCAGCGCCAGATGGAGATGAGAGAGAAAACAAAGAGCAAAACACACCTTGCACGAGTGCTGTCAGGAGAGGTTGATAAGGGAACTCGTTCCTTCCCATGATTTCCTAGAGGTGTAGGTGCTTTCAACCTAAAATAATTCTCCCTCTAAGTGAAAGGGTCTCAGGTCTGTTGTCATGCTCAGTGTCTTTTCCATATTTTTGGCAAATAAACCATGCTGCTTTTTGACATTTTCTCTGTTCAAAAAGCAGTTGCTTATATGTGGTGTGAGCCTTGTCAGTACACTGTAGTCTGCATTAAACAGCAATTTTAACACAAATGCCAGCCTTCTGCAAAAGCCTTCCCGGAAAGGGATACTGCTTTCCTTTACGTTCTCTGCCACTCTGAGGGCATCTATTTATGTAGTGGAATATTTAGAGATTATAGAAAAGTAGATTTAAACATTTTATTCCAAAACTTTGTGAGCATTTAAGCAGTTGTAGTCTTTTGTATCCTTAAACCACTTAGCATTGGTCTTTTGAAGTCTGGTGGGAACCACACTTGTAACTTACTGAGAATGAAATGAGGCAGATGCATGGCACTTTTTGAACCTTATTTTGAAAGGAGGCAGATGCACAGCATTTTTTGAACCTTATTTTGTATTCTAAAACCCACATATCCAATCTGAACAGAGGTATAAAAGTCTAATAAAATTAGCCTTGCACAAAAACACACTGAGCTTCCATGACTTCTTTCCTTCTTACGTAAACTTGCCCAGGATTAATTCTTTTAATTAGAGTATAATCTCCTAAGTGATGCATATATTGCACAATCTTATCTGTTTCTGTCTGTTATTTCTCTTCCGCATAGCTATGTTTCTTATCAAGAGAATTTCCTCCCATCTGTTCAAGGGCAATTGTAAAAGGAAATGCTAAAAAATGGGAAAAAAAAATTTACCAAGCATATTTATCACTGTCATAGAGCCACAAAGGTATGAGAGGTGCCTCTAGAAGATACCTATCTCTTCTTGATTTCACATAAGGTAGACACTTAAATACTTCTATAGACATAGGTCTTTTAATAAATGTACTATTATGGGGTCTATATTCTTTTTAATTAGAGCTGTTTTTCTCTTCATTCCATATGTTACATTTATCCAGCCATAACTTTTCTAACTCATCTTACTTGCCGAATCTAAAGTTAATGAAGTAATACACTTAGCTTTATTGTTAATAAAGAGAACTGGTATTTCAGATTCTCTAGATGCTCTGCTGAAATATCTGTTTGGTAAAACATGCTGTGAAACAGCCTTCTGGAACTTGGTAATTTCCTTCCATCTCCAAATTTATTACACTTGTATATTTTGATCAGCAGAGCAAATTAAGAATAGTCTATGCTGGTTTGAACAGAAATATTAATGTGTCATGTATAAATTAATTCACTGCATTCCACAGCCCAAATGTACATCATTTCCTTGACCATATTTTTGTCTAATTAAAACAAATACCCATTCGAATTTCCTCCAAATAACATTTTATATCTCCTCTAAATTGATTTCTTATATATTGCATTTCAACCGAGCCATCATTCTACTTTCATTTTAGGTCATTTTTGTGTCTGTGACCAATGACTTAGAAAATTCTACTTTCAGCACACATACCCACCTCCGAATTGTATCACAATACAACCTTCAAGATGCACACCAAGGGCAAGAAAATTTTTAATGCATCCTGCTTCTTAACTTAATTCAGAAATTTTCTTGGCATCAGATATGCCATTTGCAGAAATAAGCATAAGTTCAGCTGTTCTCAGATCCACTTCCTGAGTTTTTGAGCTTCTCTTGAGCACATATTGATCTCCTTGAAGTCACAAGATTATCTCCCCATGTCTTCCACTTCCCATCCACCACATACAATTAGTAGCTTTCTTTTCATCCTTGTCTGTATGTTTGCACATCTCTGGGCCCACCCATTGACTTGTGTGGAATTCTGACATTCAGCAACTTCAGGCAGCAACTCTCCTGTTCGGTAGGGGACAGCTTCCTTTGCCCACACACTCAGGGACCCAAGCACTTCACTCTCGCTGAAATGCCCCTACATTTTGTTCAGAAAAAAAGTGCTGATATTGCCAAAGAAACAGAAAATGGTTATCTGTGAGCAGAAATAGGCAGGACTGCTGTTTTCCAGTTCTGCTGCGGGACATCTCTACCACAATAGACACCATCCATTACTCTCCTCACATCTACTGAAACAGTTATTCCATCACAGAAGGCCATTGGGTTTGTTAAGCATGATTTCCCCTTGGTGATTCCATGATGACTACCTTGCTATCTTCCAGATGCTTAGAGATGGTGTCCAGGATGAGCTGCTCCATCATTTTTTTCCAGGGATCGATCAATATAAGACTGACTGTTCTATAGTTCCCTGGGTACTCCTTCTTGCCTTTTTTTTAAAGACTGAAGGGACATTAGCCTTCTTCCAGTCCTCAGACACCTCCCCTGTTCTTCATGTCCTATCAAAAATTAGTGATAGTGGTCTAGCAATTGTGTCCACCAGCTCACTCAGGACTTGTGAGGACTCCCATTAGGGCCTTGTGAATGTCCAGTTTGCCTAAACCATCAATTCTCCTCTGCTAAGGGCAAGTCTTCCTTTCTCCAGACCTTCTCCCTGATCTTCAGGGTTAGGGGTTCCTGAGGGTTGCTCTTAGCAATGAAGACTGAAGCAAGGAAGGCAAAATTATGCCTTCTCAGCAACATTTTTCACAAGGGCTTCAGTAGCAGGTCCATGTTCTCCCTAGTCTTCCTTGTTGCTGATGTAAAAAGCCCTTTTGGCTGTCCTTGTCATCCCTTACCAAATTGAACTCCAAATGGCTTTGGCCTTTCTAGTCGCATCCCTACATACTTGGAGGCCATTCCCAAGTGGTCGCTCCCTGCTTCTATCTTCTGTGCCTATCTTTTAGTTTTACCAGGAGCTCCTTGTTCATCTATATGAGCCTCCTGCACCATTTACTCAACTTCCTGCTCACTAGAATAACCATTCTTCAGCTTGGAAGAAGCAATCCTTGAATATTAACCATCTCTCTTGAATCTCTCTTCCCTATTCTGTGAGATTCTTCCCAGAAGGTCCATGCAAAGGCCAAAGTTTGCTCTCTTGAAATCCAGTGTTGGGATCATACTTTTTGCCCTGCTTCCTCTTTGCAGCTCCACTATCTCATGGTCACTGTTGCCAAGGCTACCTCCAGCCTTCACATCATAAGTCCATACTGTCTATATCAGACAAATAAAAATATTAACTGTCTCATCTTTACCTGAAAAGAGGTCACTTACTCTCAAATAATCAACATATCACTCAATTTTAGTATGAGTAACAAAATGGAAGAAAATCCAGGAAGAAATTAATAAAATTTATTTTAATTAGTTTAAGAAAAACATCTCTTAAGTGGAATGGAAAATTCAAATACTCTGTAGTCAAAATACCATGTAAGACACTAGAGAAAAGCAAAGCATACTGAAAGTCATCTACAAAATACAGTTTTTACTAATATTTTTGGATCAACAAGTTTTATGAAACGCTATATTTCTGGATGCCAGTTAAGAATATTGCCTTTTATGTCATTTTAACCTCTTGCACAAATCTCAGCAGACAGACTCTATAATCCAACAATCACAATCAGTGCCTTGTTACACTGTTGAGCAGAAAAGGGGTTCTTTGACAGGATGATTCGGTGTTATACATGCTAATGTGAGCCAAAGCAGCTACAGAACAGCTCATGAATACCCCAAATACTGTTCAGCACTCTAGTCAGAGATGTGTTTTACTTCTTAGCCGTAGTGTCAGATGCAGTTTCATTAACCTTATTTCTCTTTCTTTTCTGTAAGGAATAATTCTGTTGTATCTTACACTCACCAGGATACAATGTCATGGATACCAAGTTGAGTAAATAGTATTAACATAATATGCACAGTGCTTCCAATTTCCATGCTTCACACAGGGAGATGTGTAATGACTAGAGGCTGACAGTTTAATTTATTCAGCCTTACTACACTGGTTTGTTTAAAAAACCTTCAATTTCAGATTCATTTTCCTTTTCTTTAACCATGAACAAGGAAATAATTTACTTCAATCCTGACTTAATTTTTAATTGACCTGTATTACACCATGTTAATAAAAGAACACAGATTTCTAAAATGTCAACTGAGACCCAGTCCATAGTCTACATTTAAAATTCTGATTACTTCTTCCTATTGGCCGCATCCCACAATTGCTCAAAGTCAGAGAAAATTAGCAACAAATTTGTTAAATCTATATTCAGAAGATGATAAAAAAGTCAGAAATAGGATACTAGAAATAAGTCTCAGGATACAAGGAGGTGGTTTGTCATAACAGGAAGGAAGTTGCTTCATCTTTAATTTTAGTGAAGCTGTAAAAAGAAAAGAAACAATCTATAGGATGTTAGGAGTTTATGGAAATAAGTTGATTGCAAAAAAACAAACTAGCAAAGGTGAGTGCATGCTTCTGGAACATTAACTTTTTCAAAGAGAACTTACCTAAAAATTTAGTTCAAGTGTCCATCATAGGTTTGCTGTGTAAACTTAAGCATCTCACTTCTGGTCATATTTTTCAGTGTATTTAAGAGAGCAAATCCAACTAGGCATATTTCAGTGTTGGCAGCCACTTAAATTCCTTGGAAGATGATCAGCCTGTCTGTGTCATAAAGTTTGTTTCTAATGCAAGGCTGATGGGTATGCTGACCTTGCTTAGGGATGTGATGGTAAATACATTGAATACTGGAGTGACTTAGATAATATGCAAAATAAAACACATGGAAGAAAGTCTGCATGTGAAATACAACTTTGCCAAAATTCACAGAGTTCAGATTTTGATTTTTTTGTGTTTTACAGTTTTCTGACTGAAATTTCTAAAAAACTTTCTTTACAGTAATAACAGAAAGTGTAATAATTATCTATGTTAGAGTAGCTAACCCCACCAGATCACATTACAGCCTGAAGGCTCGGAAAGTTTGTTTACCTGTGAAAAAGTTTTGAAAGTTCTACCAGTATAATTATTCTGATGATTAAACACTCCTAGTACGTAATGCCTTTCCGAATGCTCTTATCTTTACCCCCCCTTCTAAGTACTATAAGCTAAATTAAAATTCCCTATCTTTTTGCTTGAACTTCTCATAAGGTAACAATATCCACATTAAAGATGGTTAATCTAAGTCATCTTGTTTTTGTTATGCACCAAGAACACACATGATGGTTGGACTTGACAATCTTGAAGGTTTTTTCTAACTGTAATAATACTATGAATCTATGAACAGCTTATCCCTAGTCAGTTGATGAAGAGTAACTTATCAACTCACGGATCAGGTATGTGAATCCTGAAAGCTATACTACACCTTAAAGCAGCACGTGCTTGCCATGCAATCAAGGTCCTATCCTCTAATCCAAATCCCACATAAAATGATGAGGCAAATGGTCTCATCACTTAGCATAAAGGCTGCTTCTGATGAATGAAATAATGTAGGAGTTCAGCGCTGCAGCCCAATAGTCCATTCACATTCAGAAAGAAGTGGAAGAGTTTTGAAAATTCAGGAGATATTTAGATAGGTAAATTGATCTTAATGTTATTAATACTTTGAGAAATTCAGAAGGGGCCCTTAAAGGCTCAAATATGTTCATTTTTCTGTTGGGCAACTCAGCATCTTTTTCCCCCTTTCTTTTATTTTACAATAAAAATGGGTTTGTTTCCTAGTACAAATGTGGTTATGCCTAGTGGTTTCTGCCAGTACTATCACCGCAGAAGGAATCTCTCTGTTGATCAAAGATACCTATCTGGTTATTGGTCTCTATTGGAAGGGACAGCCTGCCAAACACTGCTCGCTCACAGCACTTGCTCCAGCTCTGCTACGCCAGTGTTAACACACTTGAAAGCAAGCTGAGACTTGCTAGTATCTTCTGTCCCTGGGCCAATGCCAGACACTTGGTGAGGTGACTAAGCTAGTAATATTGTATGTAATTCCACAGTCACAAGTGTAGAGACATGTAAGAGCATCCCTCAACAAACCAAACATTCCTAGGAGCCCACAAACTTGCAAAGTTTTGACAGCAAATAGGAGGAAAAACTCACAGGTCAAGGAGTTGATACCATGTAATACCAAGTAATTTCAAACAAGCTCAAAAATGCACTATAGCCACTGATTACTTGTCCTGGCACACAAAAGTCTAGGTCTCTCATTTCACAGGAAAACTTTCTAGGGAGCTTGACTCCATCATAATGTACTGCTTCTATGTCTGGCACAGGAAGGTTTTGCCCCAGGCTACTGACTCATCATGAAGAGTTTCATAACATACCAGAAAGTGCTGAGTTTTCAAGACCCTGGTTGTAAAGTAATTTTCACTTAAATGCAAAATAAGTGAGAGACAGAAACCAAAGTTTGCATAAATACCCTACAGGAAACTTCCAACAACCTCCTGTCTGAAAGCAGGCTGACCTATGAACAGTTGGGAGCTCCAACTCCAAAAGCGTGTTTCGACTCTTCAGCATTTTTTTGGATCAGTTGGGACATTCCAGATTGCCTCTTCTGAATTACTTATTTTAAAATTCAAGCTATCTCAAACTACCCAAACCAACCAAACAAAAATGATTAAAAAAATGATCTATTTAATTTCTCTCATGAGTATTTTTCAAAATTTTCATATTTTTGTCCTGATTTCAGGAGTCAACAATGATACTAGAAAAAAAAATTTTAAAAAAATTTACTTCCAAAAATGAGTTGCATTTGACTTCCACTGTGCTAGTCTGCAGAGACCTACAAGCAGCAGTCTACAACCTTACACCATACTCAGTAACCTTTCTTAGCACTCGTATAGTTTTGTTTTCTGCAGAGCACTTCAAGAATCCATAGGAGCAGTCTCTTTTTCCAGGATCCCGTCTTTACAGACATTTTTTCAGGTGATTTTTTCCCCCACAGTTGAAATGCCCTGTAACAGTGCAGGTGGCACCTGTCATCTCCCAGCTTGCAAGGTGTGACAGGTTCTGTGACTCGAACGTGGGCCATCCCTGCTAACATGGATTAATGGGCAGGAAGTTTCAGATAGTTCCAGATTTCTCTCATTTGTCTGTAACTGTCTAGAAGATACTGTCCTGACTGGCGAGTAGCAGCCAACAGCTGCCTCTTGTTACTCACCTCCTTTCTTTCTTCTTACCCCCCTGCCATTGCTTCCATCTTCTGATGCAGTAATGAGAGAAGATTAAAGAAACACCAAAGATAAGGAACAAGAAAATGCCTAAATGAAAGAAGTTGCATGGACTGTAGATGACACTCTAGAGCTTGTGCTGAAATGAAGGTCAGAGCTTGGGTGAAGGGCCACAATGTATCACCCATGTTCCTCTGGAAATTACGGAATCTCCTAAAATCACCCTCTAAAAGAAAACTCAGGTCAAATTGAGTTGCATGAAAACAGAAATAATAAAGTGATAATGGAAAATGAGCCCCAAAGGAATAAGTGTACCGGGAACACTGTAGAGATTGAAATGTATCTTTAAATATGTGTTTCCATGGATCACTTTACAACCAAAATCATTCTTTAAAAAATAAAAAAGAAACGTCAGTTATTTCCAACAGAAAAGGTAATTTAATAAAATTCCATGATAGTACACAAAGCAAATAATGTAAGCAGGAGAACTGCACATAATTCTACTTAACTACCCACTTACCACTAGCGAATTAAAAAAAGACAAATTAGTACTGCCTGGAATTAAATTCTTTGTGATGCACTGCCTGAATTCGGAAATGAGCTCCCCAACAAATACCTCATGTTAAGCTATGAAGGAGCCATGTACTTATAGACAGGAGGAAAAAGAGTCTCAAGGATGTGTGTATTATTTCCCTGGTTACATAAAGAAAAGCAAAAAAAATGGGAAGGCCGTGAGATATTTACATTAAGGACGCTTTTCAGGGAATATACTTTCCTTTAATAATTTACAAGGGAGGTATTCTAGATAGAGAATATCTCCCTGTGAATTATTTTTCAAGTGCCTGACATGTAATGGAACTTCCAGTTGCAAGTGCACGCACTTTGTGATAATATAGGGGTATTCCTATAGGTGCAAACTACTTAAAAAATACAGAAATCATCTCAACCTGACCTTCAGTTTACTGGTAGCATTTTATCCAAACTCCCAAGAATTCCCATGGCTGCTACATAACACACCGCTGCCCTATTTGCTTAAACCAAAGGAGGAACAAAATGGTATATATTGTCTTCCTGATCTATCTTTATATAGAACTTAGTACTGTGTAGCCTTGGTACACAGTTACAGCTCTTAAACTCCATAGCAATAAAACGACAATATTTGAAATTAGCAAGTGGGGTATCTGCTCGGAGATAAAGTTTTGAATTGCTGACTTAAAAACTGAGTCTCCAATTGCTGCTTACTGTTGTATCAGCACCACCTAATGGTGGATCCTACCCTTTTTCTTTGTAATGCTCTCTGTAAGTTTTATTTTCCCTTTACTTTTTATTTGAGCTCTGAAAATCCTTGGGGGACATCATTAAGAAAGATTGTTATTTTCTAAACTCTGCTGATGTCACATACCACAATTTGTCCTGAACGTTACTTGTAGCAGGGAGTGCAGAATAAGTGCTTTGCCCAAACATTTCAAATCCTGATTTAGGCAAAACTTGCCCTGAGGCAGACGGTTTGCTGGTAGCAGAAAGGAAGAAAGAAGAACCACCTCCTGGCTTGTACATATTTTTTTTTTTTTTATGTAATCTAAATTAATCATCTTTTTGCAGCTGAAGGAAAAAGGGATTCATTGGCACAATCCCCAAAAGCTTTCTGTATACTCCTCATTTCCTCAGCATCTTGAGGCACATCAGGCTTATGCCACCCGTGAGCCAGGTGTTACAGGCCCCAGGAAGGCGAGACCCCTCCAGCCTGGCCCAGACACATGCCAGTGCCGCGGATCCACCTTCCCCCTTACTGTAGCTGAAACTGCTCTTCCCTGTCCTGGAGCTGAATCCCTTCAGTTTTGTTTACCCAGCCCAACCTACCTAGTTTTGGATTAACACATTAAATCTGTTCACAAGAGTACACACAGCCACAAGGAAGGAAAAAAGAAAGGGGAAAATGGATCTTTACCACTTGGTAGGAACAAGCTACTAGGAGAGCCCACCCTGCTATGTACCCTAACCCCAACCATACTGTTCTATTCATTTAAGGTGGATGTGCAGCCTTTGGTATCATGAAAAGTTAATTATATGCAAATAGTCTTCTGGAAAGTATCTCTGCCATTGGGGAAAGGGCTGCACAGCAGAATAAGGAATGGAGAGCTCCATTTGGAGCTCTCCAAATGGAGAGCTGAGGGCAGACAAAGTTTACTGGAATTTTACCGGGGAGCCAACACTAGTGGTCACTGCGTATTTAATGGCAAAGACTACCTCATATTTGCCAGAGGCTGTGACCACATGAACCTTTTTTGGGCTGGTTCTTGGACACCACTGGGACTACACTGCTAATACACCTTTATATCCATTACTCCTTTCTTTTACCTTTGATGAACCCACTAGCTAGTTTCAAATGATTTAGACTGAAAAAGCAAAGGTCTCAAAAGGAGAGGTAGAGGCCTCAAAGACACTAATTTCCTACAGATGCTGGAAATAAGTGCAAATAGGTGCCCAAGTGAAGCAGAGAAAGCTTAATTTCATACAACTGACGAGGGAAATGTGGGGAGTCTATTCGTATTACTGGGAGACAGCCAGACATTCAAGCAGGTCATATGCAGCTCCAGACAAGCCACAGTAGATTACACCTCTGATCCAAAGCATGGGCTAAAAACCATGGGCCAAGAGATGGGACATAGCAGTGCAAGCGCTAATGGTGCTGCAAGCGACTGAAGATACCGAAATGGCTCTAGATGGGAGAAGGGAGAAGGAAAGCACCGGATATTTTGACAGTAATAGCACTGAGGAACTAAGAGGGATATAGGGCAGGAGGTACTAAAGGGAGAAATGGAAATAGGGAATGTGAATCTTGAAAAAATTTAAATTATTTCAACATATTGAGTTTGAGTGGTATAAAGCTTCAAGAATTAGTAGTAGGAACATGTTTTCAATGGACTGTATTCTGTTTGTCATAGGGGTAATACAATTCTTTTTTTTTAATACAGATATAAATCTCTCAATCCCTTCGAAAATTCCTTGGCTTTAGCACATGCATGGTGATCATGGGCCATAAGAACCCACTGTGTTCATGCTAACCCTTTTCTTCCTCTATTATTTTCTATGAAGAAATTTCACTTTAACACAGTTCTTTTCACAGCCACAAAGTATTGAGGTCTTCCTCTCCATTTCTTTTTGTAGCACAGGTTCCGTGGGACTGTGCACAACCAGGGAATTACTTGCTGACCACTCCTTACAAAACCTGTCTCAGAGAGTTTGGTGTAGCAGATGAAAGGGAATTTTGTCATCTTTAGTACTATTTTCCTCCCTAAGAGTATTATCAAGTCCTCTTAAAACTGACTTCAGGGACTGTTAGGTTAAGCTGTGCCTGACCTGGCCTGTTTTCCGCAAGGAAGTTACAGCGCAGTCAAGCACAGACGGGAGGTTCCTGCTGCGGCACCTGCAGGGAAACGATGCTGCCCTTTGCCACCTCTCGGCAGCATCTCTGGTATCTCCACACCCTCTAGATCCAACCTGAAAATCCTAGACACATCCTACTACCACTGAAATGTTTTTAAATTAGCAAATCTGCATATACCAGATTATTGGAAGCATGCTAGTTGCTTTAGAGGCTATGACTGAACATTTCCTCACAGCTGGCCAGGATCCCCAAAGGAGACTGCTCAACAGCTTTCCAGACCCTGATCCATTTCTGCTTTGGCGACAGTGGGAAGGCTGACTAGATGAATTTCCTATTCCTAGCCCCAGTTCAATTAATGGAGCCCTAACAGTACGAAGGACTATTGATTCATTAGTAACTAGGCAGCTTTGCAGATGTGCATAATAATAATAATAATAAAGCACTATTTAAAGAAGTGTAAAGATTTTTTTTTTAATGAGTTATTTCACAATAATAATCAGAACAGTGTCTAGTTCTGTAGTTCAAAATATTCCTAATTAACTCCAGTCACAGTCTTTTGAAAAACGGATGGCATATTAGTGCATACTGTGAAATTGTTTCTAGGCACCCTGATAGCCTATAATGGCATAATCTTGTGTCTGCCTAGCGACATTGGTTTTGCTTGTTTGTAATGCATGTTGTAGCAGACCTAAATACTGCAAAGATTTCATTAATTAGATGTGATATGCAAGTTATACACTGATTTCTGTGTACATACTTAGAGCACTACGCATTTTTGGAAGCAAACAAAACAAACGGATTTAAATGAATTGGCACTATCTCATTTGGTGCTAGAAAAGTAAGATACACAATTTCTAATCAAGATGTTCACTTTGACTTCAGAAGTACTTTTAAGTGTTTATATACTGTATATTTTCATTCTTTAAACCCTAGATTGGATTTTGCTTGTCCTCTCGCTCTGCTCCCAAAAGAAAAAAATGTAGACAGAGACGAGAAATTTAGCACGGATACACTGTTCGATGCCTTTAAAAGTTTAAAAGTTGGAGAATCAAAGCAGTTATTCTCTATATTCTCCAAGCAAAAATGAAGGGGACTGTACTGAAGACTGGATGCCACTCTGATTATTCAATCTTTTTATACAGACAGACAGACAGATGATAGATAAAATTAAGATTTTTTGACATTTTAGATACATATTTCTTATTTATTTTTGAAGATACATACGTTCCTTTTTTTGTTGAAAATTACCCAAACTGACATTTTGCCTAAGAGATAAAAAGCACTCAAATATATTTCAGAATTTTTGGATAGTCTTGACAAGCCACTGCACAACTGTTTTGTATCTGAAATTATTGAGGTTGTTTTTTGTTTAGACAGCAAACTTAATCTGGCATCACCAGTCCTTGCAACTCAAAGTTCTAGCACTACCATGTCTTACTGAAGGTCAGTCCAATAATTAAATACTTATGTGGTGCCCTGGATATCAACAGCAGCCTCTGAGCCTGTTATACTGATTGTTTCTTAGTGTTTATAAAACCGAAAACATACATTTTATTTCTAATCCTATACTGATTATTCTTTTTCAAGCTCTACGTTGCTTTTATTTTAAATGTCTATGGAAAATACTATTATCTTAACTTTGTTACAGCTTTTTTTTTTCTTCTTTCCTTTACATCTCTTTTATATCACATCTACGTCTTGTAGGTGTTTTAATTTTAATAATTTAGAATTTTAATGTAACAGAAGAAAGTAAATGATGCTCATTTTAATCTCTAGTAGGAAAATATCTGGCTAATTCAGGAGTATTACAGATGTAAAGAAAAATAGAGGACCAATGTCAATTAAAGAACAAAAGCTACTAGACAGTAATCGGCTGTTATAAATCTACAGTTGTGCAAGAAAACATTGATCACAATAAAAACGTTATGCAAATTAAAAAGACTGCTTGGAATAGACAGATTTACATTTCCAGATGTCTGTGACAATATAAATTCTCACTGAGAAAAATTAAGTGCTAATCTGTATTCAGGTGATCTCTTGAAACACTGTTGGCAGCCTTAAACAAAGAGAAGGTAATCGCGGAGAAGGACAAACAAGAATAATGCCAATGTTTAGGAAAATAGTCCTGTCAAAATATGAGGCGTCTGATTATAAAAGCTGATTTCATAATAAAGTTATTTGGCTTTAGAAGCAATTACAGTTTAGACATCCTCTCGGCCAATGCAGTCTGTATCACCACAGGACATTTTCAGTCAGATGGCAGCTGCATATGACGTATCAATCCACGGAAGGCTGAATGAAACATGCGACTCCATTTTTATTCTTGGCATATTCATATAAGGGTTTCAACTACAGGAGCCAAATGAAGCTGAATCATATTTCTATTCTTTTTTTTTTAATAATCAAACAGGGTAAGGGATCACAGCAAATGACATGATCAGCATGCACAGTTGAGAATATGTGAGCTACTCGAAATGTGTTATATGCGCAATTCTCACTGCTGCTTTTGTCAAACACCTGAAAAAGTTCTGAGGAAAATAAATAAATATCCACTTGTATCTGCTACTGTATTTCTGTAAGAACAATACTGCATGGTATAGCAGGTAGTGAACCTTTGGATGATCTAGGTAATGGACCACAATCTTCTTCCTGTAGCTGCTCTGTTGCAACAGGTGACAGTGTCTGTGCACTCGTGGAGGGTCTGACTCACTACAAAGGCACCAACTAAGTGCACAGTTTAAGAGTCTTCCTCAAGGTCCTGTGGGCCCTAGTTCCATTAACAGCAGTTCCCAGCACTTCTGAAATGTGAGATATCGTAAATAGGGTCTAGACAGGTTCATTAACGAAAGTGGGGGATGCTTCCGTGGAATAGGAGTTGAAAGCAAATGAAGAGCGCTGGCTGACAACTTCAGCGGAGCGACAGCCGCATGCAGCTTTGATTTAGAAGTATTTCACTGCTGTAAAATCCCAAGCAGTCATAGTCAGGAACTAGCTGGAAGTTCCCATGATGGTTATTGAGCATCTTGTGTGAATACTGGATCCATCCCAGCTGCTAGCTCACCATTTCAGGTGAAATTCCCAACAGCCACTTGCATGTTCACCAGTCTAAATTATAAAATTCCCAACCATCTGTTGGCTCAATTGGTCTAGCTTAGGGTACGGGTTTATTTGTGTTCGCATAAAAGGGATCCACTTCTTGATGAAATGCCTAATCATGAACTGATCTGTTGATTCCTATTCTTGTATCATCAGTGCTTACTTTGCATTATGTGTAGACACCTTTCCTTTGTATAAGAGGACGTGGCAGGGCCACCAGGATGATCGGGGACCTGGAACATCTGCCCTATAAGGAGAGGCTGAGGGAGCTGGGTCTGTTCAGCCTGGAGAAGAGAAGGCTGAGAGGGGACCTGATCAGTGTCTATAAGTACCTCAAGAGAGGCAGTGAGGAGGATGGGGCCAGCCTCTTTTCAGTGGTGGCCACTGATAGAACTAGAGGAAACAGCCACAAACTTAAGCACCAAAAGTTCCACAGAAACTTAAGAAAATTTTTCTTAACAGTGAGGGTGACAGAGCCCTGGAACAGGCTGCCCAGAGAGGTTGTGGAGTCTCTTCTGGAGATCTTCAAAACCTGCTTGGACATAGTCTTGTGCCATGTGCTCTAGGTGACCCTGGGTGTGCAAGGAGGTTGGACTAGGTAATCTCTAGAGGTGCTTTCCAATCTTAACAATTCTATGATTCTAGGATGTTTGCAGCCAGCGGAGCTATCCTGGTTTATCGCTGTATAGCCAAGCAGCAAGTAACAATGTCTGATTAAATTCATTTTAAAGATTTCTTTTACTGCATTCTTTCCCTTTTTTTTTTTTCTTTTTTTTTTTTTTTTTTTTTTTTTTCTATTTTGAGGAGTGGGTGAGAGGGGCATACACTATTAAATATGATTTTCTATTCATTAGTTACATCTAAGGTCATTCTGAGTCTTAAGTATAGCATTTTTATTATTTCACTTCTAATTAGGATGTAAGATGGTCGACCAAAATTGCAACAGCTCATATGACAGGTAACTAAGATCTTATAAAGTAAGTTTGGGCTTCTAAGTTTCCAGCATTTCCCTTATGACATACAACATCCCCAAGTCAAAAAAATATTATGAAATGGCCACATAGCACTCGATTTTTCTCTTAAGCACTCTTTAGAGCACTTCATCTCATATGATAAATGTGACACGCTCAACCTCCATTTAGAGAAGGAAAAAAAGGTGTGTGTGTGGGGGGGGTCGGTGTGTTTCTAGCTCCCATCTTTCAGAAGAGTGCGAGGCACACGACCAAACCTCACACTTGCTACGCACCCCCTGGCACTTGGCAAGCCGGGGCCACCGTTTTGGCTGCTCGGTACTACGTCCCTGCGCTCCCGCCCGGCCAAGCTCACCCGCGCGACCGAGCGTCCCTGGCTGTTCCAACGGTTGTTAACGGCGCCCCAACGGTTCATAACGGCCGTCACCGGCGCCGTTTAGGGGCGGTGCCCGCGCCGTCGCCATGGCAGCCGGCGGCGGCTCCGCCCCGGTGCCGGGCGCGGTGCTGCCGCGCAAGATGGCGGAGGGCGGCGCGGCTGCCGGG
>JAWLRI010000818.1:2774556-2793003 GCA_034781795.1 Crypturellus tataupa | reverse complement strand
GGGAGCTGCAGGTGAGTGAGCGCTGGGGGCAGCGCGGCCCGGCCCGGCCGCCCTCGCCGCGAAGGCCCGGCCCAGCGTGCGCCCTCCCGCCGCGTTAATTTTATTATTATTTTCTTTTCTGTCCTTTTGAGACCGTGAGGAGAGACGAGTTGCTGAGCGAGAAGGCACTGCATGCGGCCCGTGTGTGTGTCTCTCCCCAGACTCCAGCTGCTGGGTTTTGTTTGTATTACCGGTTATTGTGGTAATTCTTTATATTTTTCTTCTTCTCCATTAGCTAGTAGGCATATCTGCCTGGAAACGTTGGGCCTCACAGGTGTAGGGTAGGCCTGAGGACACGGTCTTTCCTGGATTTCCCCGAGGGAAGTTTTGAGCTAGTGTGGCCACGGATGTAATTCTGTGTTACTCCTTAAACTGTCACTCTCAAACACTTTTAGTATCATTTAAGTGCCATTTAAAATGTGTCTTCCAGGTTGCCTGCAGGATCAAAATGTTTTAGCAACGAATTGACTAGAGAAAAGGTGAAACTTGGAGCAACTAAATTTGTTTCCATTTTAGTTAGTTATGTATAATCACTATCTTTTCTTGTAGTTATTGCTTGTGTTTTTCAGAGGCTTTTGGTGAGACTGACTTTATTATAGCACGTGTCACCCATAATGTCTGTGTTAATATTCTTTATTCGTCAGTTGTGCAATCAGATGATGGAAGTAGGGAAGCTTTGGGGTAGGAGATTGCAAATAAAGCTTTAAGAAGTGAAGAAATGTTCTCGGTGAGAATGGCAGTCCGTCTAGCTCTGCATTTGATCCCTGGTGGTGGCAGTAAGAAGAGATGTGGCCAAAGGGAGAGCACAGGAGCAGGACTGTTCCCCCTGTGCTCCCTCAGCATCCCACAGTCTTTGAGTTAGAGATGATGCAGAGTGCATCCTCACCCATTCCTTCTGTCTTGTGCTTAGGGACCTGTTGTGTTCCACTTTCTCTGAGAACACAAGCATCTTCTAGCTAGGTAAAACTGGCAAAGAAAGAGGATACAAGTTTAATTTCCTTAATAGCTGCAATTCCTCAGCTTACTTTTATCCAGAAAATCCCACACAATGATTTAATATAAATACACTTCTCAATAATTAGTTTTGAAGGGTAGATTATGTTCCATTTTATTTTAATGTTCATTGCTTGTACATAAAACTATGATGAAGTTGTAGCCCTTTAGTACCTATTCTGTTGTGTATGATAAAATGTTAATGCTGTTTGTAGAACTCAAGGAAATGTGCACTGTGGCTTGAAAACAAAATTTCCATGATTTTGAGAAGCTAAGCAGAATATTACTCCAATGTGTATGCAAAAATAGCATGTTAGATGTGCGTCCCACAATGTTCCTTAAAAGTGAACATGCCTGTGATATGGCAGCATTTGCAGTACCTTGGGGGAAGCTTTAGGGAAAACTAAAAGTATCTGAGGTGCTCTCTTGAATGCAAATAATTAAAGCTGAATTTGAATCTTTATTCTAGTACTAAACTTACCAAGTTGCATTTTTCCTATTTCTATATAAAATGTATATAAACTTAATTCTATAGTTTCCAGCCTTGTGAAAGGGGTGCACAGAAGCTTTTCTTTAGTTTGCTAATGTTAATAAGATCATGGATAATATCTGTGTGCACAGATACACAGCTTTCTTCTGTAGTTCTAAATCTAATACAGGCAGAATGTAAGTATTGAAGCAGTGTGGACTAAATAAATGTGGAGTTCGAAGTTGCACTTGTGTCAACATCACATGTTTTGTTCATGAGGCAGAAAAGCTGAAATTATGAAATTGGTAGCAGTTCTCCCATTCATGTTGCACTCCCTTTTTTGGGGGTAAGGTGGGAGGGCTGATGTGTTCTCTTTGCATTAGTTCTGTCTATAGAGTTACAGACCTCTAAAAATATTCCTGTTTCCAACAGTTAGCCTTGGCGGGGTTATATGAGGATGAAGCTAAAAGGCACTCATCATGTCCTGACAAACCAACAGCCACAAGGATCAATAACTCAAGAGTACCACAGAGGTAAGGAATGCCTCAGGAAAATGTTAATTAATTGTTGTGTCAACTCAGAAGAATTTATAAATTGTCATCATACCTTTTTATACAAGGAGGTCAAATACAGTCCAGGATTATGAGCTGTTGAATTCCTGTAAAATAAGTTCCTGTATTCCAAATTACTCAAAACCCACTGTACAAAAGATTAGATAAGATTAAGATAGTGCAAGTCTAATGTAGTATTGCTGTCTTCACATAAATATAAAACAAAACCTTGCTGTAGCAGAAAAAATGCTACAGTTACCCACTTTGGAGTTCAGCAAATCTGTAGGATTTGTGAGAGCTGGTGAGCGAGCTGCTCTCAGTGTTGTACTTAGGTCAGTACTATTTAAGTAACTATTCTGATAAGACAAATATTCATTAGCAAAATGATTTATGTTCTCCCATAATGGATGATGAGAGGAATAAGTGGGACTTGTTAATTTGTCTGTGTGTTAGGGCAGAAAGAGAGGGGGCAGCCTATTGTCCATAAAGCCACATTTTGTTGATGTGCAGTATTTACAATTGCATAGCATTTGAAGACGTAATGTCACTTTAAAATTAGTAAAAGGGAATTTTGCTGGCTTCTAAAGAGTTTCTGTTTCATTTCTTTTAACAAAGAAATTTTTAGATTGTTAGTGACAATGAAGTTGCTACAAACTCTTGCAATTAGGTTTCCTTTCAGTGACTGCTGCCAATGTGGATCTTTGTTTTAGGGATTTTTGTCATCAGAACCAGGTACATCTGCAAATGCAGATCTCTAAAAATGTGGATTTTTAATACAAAATTTAACAACTGGCAAATAATTTTTGTTCTTTGTTTTCCCCATGGTAAGATCATCTTGAGATGACTAATTGCTGAATAGCATTTAAAACCAAATTCGGTAAACAGTTCTCTTTGCCAGTACATGTCACAAAGTTACAACTTTCTATTTCAATTCAAGGAAAAACTGCAATATAGTACCTGGAAAGTTTTGCTGTGATAGCTGTTGGCCAACACTTGCTCTTTGTTGGCAATCGTGATGGAACTGAAGAAAATCACTACTGTTTGTGTGATGTTGAGAATACAATTTTATTTTTTTAATGAACTTAAGTTTGCCCTCAAATGTGTAGCATATTAATTGCAAGGAAGCATAATGCTGCTCTTGAGGTCATCTGCTCATCTTCCAAAATGATGTCTAAAATGACAGCTTTGATAGGATGTTTGGGCCCTGCTGAACTAAATGCCATGTTATATAAACTGTCATGTTATATAAACTCCAGCACCTTTAACAAAGTTATGACTGTTAGCACAAAAAACAAGTCTCTCAAAACCTGCAACATGCAAACTGCAAAGGAAAGAAAACAGGAGATTAAATCAATGCATGCACCCACAACCTAAGTTCCTAGCAATACCTTTTTTTTTTTTTTTAACTCTGAGAGTGTAATAAGGAGTATACTAATAAGGAGATAGGAATTTATATTCTATCAATATTGAAACTTCAATTTACAAGGCATAGTAGCTATAAAAGTTGCCTAAATCTAAACTAGAGAAATGTCATTATGTAGTAAATTGTATATATGTTCTTATCCCATAATAGTTGACTGTTTTGCCATATCTTGTGTTGAGGAGTTTTATTTTAAAATAATACAGGATAAGGGTGTACGTGTATGTAGCTACTCTTGGCGTGCTATAGATTGGCAGAGTACCTAGTTTACTCTCTGGTAGATCATTCATCTATGCGTGTTCTGAGATAGAATCTGATATTGCATTTAGTCATCTTTGAGCATCTTTATAATGGTGGCACTCAATATATTTGTTTGAATAATGTAAAATGTAAATGAAAACTAGTACTTCTTAGTTTCTAGAATCCGTATGGACTGGGATTCCTGAGGCATCAAAGAAAAGCATGCTAATACTGAGTAATACTTGTAACTTCACAAAATCAGCTAAAAATACCATGGAAGGTGTTTGTAATATAATTGATACTGGTAGGCTAGATTCTGCATTGTTGTTCAAATTACAGATTACTTTTAAATACCTGCCACAACCAGTGGCATAAAGTAGTAATCTGCATACTCACATACTGTGAGTGGCTCTGCCATATACACACTTCTCCCCTCTTATTCTATGGTAAGTATAAATGGATATGTACTTTGGCCAAAGCAGGGTGGTGTTAAAATGATAAACTTACTTTCGCTACATGAACAGATACTGACTGCATCCTCTGGAGGACTTCTCTTTTTAAAATAAATACTTAATCATGGAAAAAAAGTGTGTATATATATATATATAAAATAAGTTTCAGCACTTCTGGTTAACTCTAATAAACTGTGAAGTATGTTTGTTTACTACTGTTCATGTTTAAATGTTTTATTTTATTCCCTTGGCAGTCTTAAAATTGATTCTTTTAGAAGCTTGAGAAAGCCAGAAAGAAGTATGAGCGATGACAAAGAAAACCAAAGGTATTGTAAAAACAGAAGAAAATTGTGAAAAATCACAATTGTGTTTTTTTTTTCCCTGACATTCATACATTCCTTCTTCCCATCTGAGTATTTTCTCATTTTTGAATTCTCACTGGAATTTGCATGCTCTTGTTCCATCTCATTGCCATCATAACTCTTTAAAATTCTTGTATCTAAAGATACTGCACATAAATGGCAATCAGGATGATAAACACAGATACAGGTACAGAAGAGAAAGATGGTAATTAGGGGTTGCAAGCTATGTGATGTTGTAATGGTAGCATGGTTATATGTGCTTCATACCCACTGTTGTTACTGAGTAATTTTAAAATGTGGTGGAATCAACTGCATTTTGAAGGTATTGGCCTTGATAAGTTCACATGATTTAATTCATTTGCGTTGCTTCAAGTTAAGTCACAAAGGCAGAAACCGCTTACATTATTAGCTATTATAGCTGCACGTAGTTGAAGATGAAGAGTGTCAGATTTGCCAGGATTTTTTTAAGATCATTGTTATTTACGTATTCATAGACCTTTCCACTTCGAGTATTTTGATCTTCATAATTAAACAGATATAATTTTGAAGAGAATTATTTGGAGTTTAACTTTTAGAAAGGGGCTAGGCTGCACAAGAAGATAACAATTTAGCTTTCAGAGCAGTTTCTGCAGAATTTAAAATGCCTCAACAGTTTATTTAAATAAAATGTTCTGTTTTGGATATTGGCAGGAAAGAGCTGCATCTTTAAAAAGATCAAATTTTGGCACTGCTCAGGTTTTTCCACAACAATTTTGTGCTCATTCTGCCAAAGCAGTGTTAATTGTGAATCTGTATTCAGCCCAGGCACAGTCCCATGCACAGGACCCCCCTGAGGAGATCAGTCTTTCCAGGAGCTGGCGGAATCCACATAGGATGAGGTGTGTAAAGCCCTGGCTGCTCCAGGGCTGTGTTTGCTTGCTCTTGGCTCCTAACCTCTGGGGTCTGCTGCAAAAGACACTTTGGTCGCTTTGTTGATGTAATGTCTCTGGATCTGTGCTACTTGGATTACTGGGAGGATCAGAACTAAGTAAAGCACTTATGAGGTGGAAGAGATTTTGTGTCAGAATTTGACTCTTTGTTCATTTTGTTCATTAAGAATTTTTTTTAAGGGGAAGAGAAAAGTGATATCCATTTTATAAAGCATTGCCACTCATGAGCATTACCATTCTTAAGATTTTATTCAGGTGACTCAGAATATAGAGGATTGCAGATTTCTGGGGCTTCTAATAATGCAAGTAAAATTGTTGCTGAACTCTTCAAGGAAGCAAAAGAACATGGGGCTGTCCCATTAGATGAAGCCTCAAGAGCATCTGGTGATTACAATAAAGCTAAGGTATGAGTAAAAAGATATTTTCTGTCTTTATTTTCATCAGGCTCTGAAACTCATATAACCATGTGAAAGCAAATTTGTCTTTGTGGCTTGAGACTAATAGAAGTTTTGGTCAGCACAGTTGTATATTTTATCCGTGGTCAAATTCCTTGCCCTAGAACTGAGAGAGGGGCAATTTCAGAGGAATCATTGAAAATCAAACTGAATTTGGACTATTTGCTTTGTTCTTAATTAAAATTGATATTAAAAAAATCAACTGCAGGTGTATTCTTATCAATTTTTTTTTTTTTTTATGTATTGAATTAATAATGTTTGAGAAAATGTACGAGTTAGAAACTAAACCATGTCATATAAAACCTGCTTAGCCTGGTTATAATTAGTAGCTCTATTTTTTAAAGTAAGAAGGTGTACAAGTTAAAACAGTCTATTTGCTTTTCTTATCAAGGAAGAAATCTGTTAATGCTCTTATTTTGCACCTTGGTAAATATGTTAAACTGTTTAGATATTTATTCAGTTGCAGAATGTTTTCAGTAAGCCTTTTGTGTATTCTTTTTTTTTTCAGTCATTTTCTGGTGGTGGATATAGATTGGGTGACTCGTCACGGAAACGCTCTGAATACATATATGGAGAAAATCAAGACGTAAGTAAAATACTGAATAGCAAGAAATGCTCCCTTCAGCAGCTGTCTTGTAACTTGAACAGTGCTTATAACTTGAAATATCAATGTTAATGTAACTATATCAGTAAGAAAAACTGCTATAAAGCAGAGATTAGAGTTAAAAGCTTTCTTTGACCTCAGGAGCAGACGTGATAACAGTTCAGAGCATTGATTTGGAACAATTATTTCTCTACAATTAGTAACTTGTAGCTGTCCAGTTCTTTTTTTGTCATGTGTTAGCACCTGGCTTGTATTTTCTAATATATGGAAATATCTGTCGTCTTTGCTGTGCTTGGTATAGATCACATTTTAAAAAAAAAAGTCTCCAGACTTATTTATGATTTAGAAAAGCAATTCTTTTGAATATATCACAATATCGCAATTCAGTTTTACATCAGTTACCATTTTATTATTAAGATTGTATAGATAATTGAACTGGGATTGCCTGTAGGAAAAACCAGACGGGGTGCAGGGGTGTTCATGCACACTTCCACACTCCTCTCTCCCCATCTTATCTTAAACAGGTTAGACCTTGAACCCAAGGCTTTCTTCCTCAAGTTTGTTTCCACCACCACAGATGTTGTGGAATTCCATTTCAGGTTTATTTGAAGACAGTAATTACTTTGAAACCAAATGTCTCATATCCTACCTAGTGAGCATCTAAACAGTGGGTATAAGCGTAGTGGGAATTTTGTGAATGTCACTTTTTGCTTCCTTGAAATAAGTGCTTGGAAACAAAATTCATTAAAAATATCTACAGTAACTGTTTTAGCACCTCTGAAGAGTTTTGTGGTGGAAATCAGTTTTTTATTATGCCCAATCCAAATTCAAAACCAACTTAAGTATGGAAACTAGCATAAGGTGTACATTTTCATAAGGTGTACATAAAAGAATCCTGCTCCTAACTAATGCTCTATTCACTATATCTTAGTTATTTTTATATCAGCTGTATACAGTTTATGCTGAGGTCTTTTCTCAGCAAATTATTTTCAATGCAGTGTGAAATGCAGGGTTCCCCTTTTATTGGAGTTTGTAATGAGAGGAAAAGGCTCTAATTCTAGATAGGTTCATAGACCACAACTGTGAAAATGATGATTTCACTGCTTGAGAAACAAAGCAAACAAGTTGGTCCTTGTCTTTGCTGTCATGTTTTGCATGCTTTTATGTCTGTGGCTGAGTGGAATTCACTAAGCTGTTCTGTTACACAAAATTAAAATAAGAGCTGACACTCGAACCCTATAAGCAGAACTTGCTCAGCAAACCTTATGTATATTGCATATATTACCAGGCACAAGACATCTGTGACTCAGGGAAGGAAACAGATCTATTGCTGTTTCTACAGAAGCAGTTTCAAGGATAACACTACACTGAATATAACAACATTATGGACAATAGCTTGTGTCCTGCAGTGTTTAGACCTATTCACCACCTCTTTGTGCTCTATTTAGTAATTTATTTTTGTTCAGTAATCCTCTCTGTGCAAGTTACTTTAAAAATCTGCTCATATGCCCACTCCGCATGAACTAAATACATTTTCTGGAATAGCCCACTCTGGCTCAAATTTGGCTATAACAAAAACTAGTTCATCTTTTCTTTGAAAGTCTTCTTTTTTTCTTCCGTACTCTTAAAAGTGCGTCATAGTTGATAATATGAAGGTAGTGGATGTGTCAGAAGTTATTTGTCAGATTTTTGATCTGAGCATGATTTTCAGCCTTTCTCTTCCTGTATCTTAGGTATAGTTTTAAATTCTGTTGCTTCTTTGTAGGAAAGAAATGGACATTTTCTCATATTTACTCATATTTACTGTTATTCCCATAATTCTTCTAGCAAAAGTGATGAGTCAGTTCAGGGGGACAATTCAGATTAAAAAGTAACTTTTTTACTCTTTCCCCCTTAATTACTGTAGATTGATTTTGTTCTGGGTCAGATCACTGTGTGAATTTAAGTATTTGGCCTATTGTAATAGAAAATGATATGGGAGAGCACAGGACTATCTTTTTCAGCAGAAGCATCAGCTTGTGGTCATCTAAATTCATGGAATCTAGCGTTACTCTCATATCCTTTGTTTCTTTTTTTTTTTTCATTTTCCTGACTATACCTATCTTTTTTTCCTTTTTACTACTTTTTCCCCACCTTTGACCTTTCAAATTTAACATTATTACATTTTTTATAGCAACTGTTATGTTGATATACTCTTTTTGTATATAACTTTTTCACTGCATTAAGTTAACTGTCTTTATAGCTTCAAATCCACGTATGGTTTTGCTCTCTTTCCCTGTTTTTTTCTGCATTTCAGTGACTTTTGCTCACTTTTCCTCCTTCTTTTTTAAGCTTTTTTTTAATAACTTATTTTTGTCATAATTTACTTTGAAATTCTTAGCAAATATTCAGTAATTTTCCTCTAACTGATGTTCTGCATTATCTCTTAGTTAAGGTAATATTTTAATTTTCTCAGGTGTAGGATTTTTTTTTTTGATACATCTTGCAAATTGTTAAAATCTCAAAGTGCGGGGCATGAATGGTGGAGCAACAGTTTAGAAGCCCCTGAAGAATCATCCAATATTTCTTTCTTCTCGCTTAAAAAACAAGAAGTGAAGGAGGAAAAAAATAGCTAAGTTCTCTACTCTTTGTTTGGAAGAGTTATTAAACTCTTCTAGAAACAGAACAAAAATGAGAGAGGCTAAAAGATAGTGTGCCAGAACAGCACCCTAAGCCTGAACCACGAGAGCTGCCATGCTCTGCAGTTCCGGTGAGCAGTGGTTGCCCATCCTGACCCAGAGAAGTGTCCCAGTATGGCCAGGGCTCATATTGAAGGAAGCTCAGTTGTACTTGCCAGGGAAACCTAGTTGTGCAGCTTGGCTCCAAGGCTTTAGTTGCAGGGAAGAGAAGAGCTGGGAGCTGCGGGCTTTGAGCACAGCAGTGGCTCCAGTGAAAGGCTCCGGTTGGAGGTAACCGACAAGACAGGAAGGGGCTTAAGAAAGTTGCTGTCCAGGATTCTCAGAATCTGGACTGAAGGGAGCAAATACCAGCTCTATTGGAGTTCAGCATGTAAGGATTTGAGGAAAAAAATACCTTTTGCTGTAACTGGTATATCACCAGTAACTTTAAGTTTATGGAGCTATTTCATGATTCGTCAAAAACAAAGGTTTATTGCTTTTAAAATTGGTTGCAATCCTGTAAAGCTCAATATACAAGCACCATAAATGATCTGTCCTGTCAAGAATAGTAAGAGATTTTTTTTTTTTCCCCAAGGATAAAAGTGGTTTTGGTGTTGGTAGTAGGCTATAACCGGTTTACTTTTTTGAGGATTCTAGCAATGATAGTCTAAAACATCCTGCAGTATTGTGTTCACTTCTTGTTTGTGGTCTACTACCAAGTCTGTTAAGTGTAGTTTACAGGTTTTTATAATACATATACAGTTACATAAACTTATAATACAGTTTATAAATTTTTTATAATAAAGTTGAAATACCTTGCCTCTGTGTGTGCGAGTGTAAGTTTTATATTAAAATATTGTATTTTTTACCATCTTTGCTTGATAGGTTCAAATTTTGCTGAAACTGTGGAGGAATGGCTTCAGTCTGGATGATGGAGAGCTGAGATCTTATTCAGACCCAACAAATGCCCAGTTTCTTGAATCTGTTAAAAGAGGGTAAGTTAAAAGGATGGCTTTTTTTTGGAGGTATGCCTTTCAACTGAAGGGAAAAATTGTTTTTTCCTCATGGTTAAAATTATTAAAAGTTCACAGCTCTTTTCTCAGAAATTGTTCTTTACTTCACATCTTTACATACTACTATTTTTACCTTCTCCCAAAGTGCCTTCTCGGTTTGTCATCAGATTCATGGAGCATTTCTAAATTTGGAACATCCTGGTCTGTTCTGATTATTTAACTTTGGATGTTAGTTTTAAAGGATGACACTTAGTTTAACATCTTTGGTCAGCATACTTGAGGATTCGACTTTGAGTTCACTGATTTTATTTGCATTTAAGTTTTTCATTTTATCTGTTATCTTGAGATTAAATCAATTCCTAAGGGAATGACTTTCATTGTAAACTTAGTAGTATAAATTCTTAAAAGTTCTGTATTGCGATACAAAATTTTAAAGTTGGAAACCTCTTATTTCTGTAATTAAGAGAAATTCCTATGGAAATTCAGCGATTGGTTCACGGTGCCCAGGTTAATTTGGATATGGAAGATCATCAAGAGCAAGAATATGTGAAGCCTAGACTGCGATTCAAAGCTTTCAGCGGAGAAGGACAAAAACTTGGAAGGTAAAAATGTCAAGTTTTCTTTTCTTTTGCATTTATATACTCTTTCAAAAGCTGGGTTTGATCAGTTAGGCTCCTGCAGAAGCTAATCAGACAAAACCAGATGACAAAAACAGTATAAAATTATTCTGTATTGCGTATATTTTGATCTAGTTTGACATTCAACAGTAATCATAGCAGTTATAAAGATTAATAAAAGTTGAGTTCATTTGTCAATTAATTTGTTTTGTGTCTTAAGTTAATGTTTTGTCTTCTAGACTCACTCACAGGCTAGATGCCTTGTCCTTCACCTGCCTTCCTATGTATGTGGGAGCAAGGGAATCTGAAAAGTGATTATTCCTGCACAGATAGAGGAATGAGGCCCAAATAGCTTTTCCTCATTTAGCAAGAAACAAGTAAAATTTAATTACATTGAGATATCGTCCAGTGAGAATTCTGGATTGTGTATGGCAAATGCTGTGTATTTTACCTGGAATTGTCACAAGGGATTTTGCAGCAATGTGCTTGTGCTGGGCTTAATGTTTATGGAGATACTTTTGTATGGAAGCAGCTACTCTTTTCTCTGAAATTAAGCAATAAGATTACGATGTTCTGAAATGTAGCCTCCTAAAAAGTCATTCGTTATAAGTTAAACAAGGCAAGTCCGTTATTTTTAAAAATAATTAATTTAAGCGCTTTTTTGGGGTCCAACATGCGTGTATGTATAGTAAACTATGTTAAAATTTCTTAATTCTCACTAGTGTTTAGTTAAAACAGCAAATGACACCGCAAAAATTTATAGTCAGAGCTAATTTTTAGAAGTGAATAACCAGAGAAATTGTATATACTCCCCAAAATGAGCAGCCTGGATTATTGGGGGGGAAGCAACTCGTCAGTTAACCTCTGGCAGAAGGTCCTCCACTTCTCCCATTTGTAATGGCAGTTCTGTCTACAATATATAATTATATATGTAGTAAATAAACTGAAGTTCAGTGATTTAGAAAAGCTTCTATCTGATTCAGTTTCATTTCTTGTCCTACTACAAGAGTAGGCTGATGCTTTGAAAGCAGTAGCAGATGTGCTGCATTGCTGATATGATGCACAGTGGCCCAGCAGTCATTTCTGTGACTAGATGTATCGGGCTGCTTTGTTCAAAAAGGTGCCCCTGATGTCTGTAGAGGAGTCTCCCATAAAACTATGATCCCAGCACTGTCAGTTATCAGCTCTTTTTCATAGCAAAACTATAGGCTTTATAGCACGTTTAGCTGACTTGAATTGTACCCACTTCTAGTTTTCTGTTCATGTCATATGTTTCTCTAACAAAAGGCATTGCTGTTATGCTCTTGCAAGTAATTTAATCCCATCTGCCTCATCCTTTTAAAAATAAGAAGAGTAACCTGTGATCAGTAGATCTGAAAAGGTAGTATGCCCTGATAGGGATGACATGATAAGCAGCTGTATATGGTAACTTCTTTGGCTGGACACTTAGTCTGGTTATTAAAAATAGGTGGGGAAAATGGGAGGTTCTTTAAGTAAAAATGCACACCTGCTGTGGGACTCCTTTGTTTTGGTGGCTTGTGACTCTTAACTGTGCAAGGAATGAAAGAAAAAGCCGAAAAGTTTTCTCCACTCAAATCTCTTTATTTTTTTATACCAGACATATATAAAAAAACCCATGCTCACTGTGTAGTGGTGTCAAATTTCCATTTGTATCATTTGTGCTCAAAAGAGTTGAGGAATGCCTTGAGGGATGCCCAGACCCATAAAACGGTTCATGAAAGTAGTTACTAAAGCAGGTTTGGTTAGTTTAGTGCAATTTAGCTGTAGTTTAGTGCACTAAAGCTGTAGTATAATAGTATAATATATTTTTTTAATTTGATCCGTAAAATAAAACATATAAAGCTTAGTATCTCAGACTGTCACTTCAGCTTAAACAAAGCTTAAACAAAGATGTTATTTTGTGCCTAATTACTTGTCATTAAAATCATGCAAATGTAATAATCTACACAGTTGTATGAGAACATATTTACATATAAAATTTGAAATGATAAACAAGAAACTGCAAAACCATTTGTTCTGTATTTCAAAAGGTATGTATAGATAACTTAGAGTATTTTCATGACCCATTTGTGTTCACTATGCATGTTAAGCATTTCACTGGAAAAGAAGCTAATACCTCTGTTTGTGACTCCCCTTTTTTTGTTGTTTGTTTGTTTTTGTTCCCCCACCCCTAATTCTCCAGTCTTACACCTGAGATAGTCAGCACACCTTCTTCACCAGAAGAGGAGGATAAATCCATTCTTAACGCACCTGTTCTGATAGATGATTCCAAGCCAACAACTAAAGTTCAAATTAGATTAGCAGATGGAAGCCGATTAATACAAAGATTTAACCACACACACAGGTAAATTGATGCCACGTCAGTGCAGGTAACCGTGTGAGGTCCTGTTAGTGTTCTCGGGTCAGCCCAAATTTGGGCAATTTTGCTATATTGTCATCCCCAGCTATGCATAACCCTAAGTCCTTCATAGGAGGATTCTGTGGCTGACCTGGGTGATGCTGTGAAGATACTTGATTGCATGCCATCATGGAGTATAGCTAGAACTTGCAATGTAGTCCATACTACTGGCAGAGAAGTGCTTTGGCCTGTGCTCAAGAACTCTATCTTTCTCAAATCTATTGATTTGAGAGCCTATGAAAAATGTTGCATAGGTTATAAATGTAGGTTGCAGCCCTTGCATCAGTTTTATGGACAGTGTTGGGACACTGCCATGAAGGGTATTGGCTAACTGGTTTTATTTGCCTAAAATGCTGTGTTCTTGCAAGTTCTGCAAAGTCCTGCTTTGCACTTTCTGTTTCTGAGGGAACTTTGGGCAGTGGTTGATGCAATGGTTCCATCCGCGCCGCACAACAGGCAGAGTTGAGGCCAGCGGCAGTCCTGAATCCTCCCCCTTGCGTTAGGAGGCGACTGACGCTAGTTTGAGACCTGCCTCGAAGATGGACTTAACACGGACTCAGTCCCACATTAGTAGCTATGTAACTCTGGCTCTGCCTTTATTCTGAGCCAAAAAAAAATCAGTTCAACTCAAAGTGCAGCTGTCTTTGCCTGAAAGTCTACACACACCAGAATGAGGCAATTTTTGCTGTGATTACTGTAGTAAAGAAGACATTGCAAAAAAGAAAAAGAAAAAAAAAAAAAGGTCCTTATGGGTCTGATAGTACAGACTTTTCTGTCCCACACCTACAGAAGCGATTTAGCTAAAATACTGTAGCTGCTGGGAAGCATCTGTAGTCATGGTGGGTTCTTGCTTCCATGAAAGACTAGAGGTGGCAAACTTCCCAGTAACCTCTGTAGGGAAGGGTATGTATTAATCATGTAATTACAGCTTGCTCTCTCTCGGGTGAGAAACAAAGTTTTATTTAAAAAAATATATATATCAAATCCCATATAGTTTTCATCCTTGTCTTATAAAGATAAGTGATTTCTTTTATGTTAAACTAATAGTATGGTTGTCTTATGAATATTTAAGGCATTAATTAGTCCACTACTAAATGAAGCTAGGGAAAGCTCATATTGTTCAAGTGCACTGCTCTTCCCTTCTACTTTGTTATCACTGTCAGCATATACTGACAGATTCTTCCTCAGTTAATACTTAAGTCTGTTTATTATTCACTAGTAGGCATTTTTTTTTTGACAACTAATATTTAAATTATTTGGATTTATTTTTCCTTGGAAACTGATACTAAACATATCAGTTCATTGAACATATACATATTTCACTAAACATACTTTTTTGTGGTACAACTTTTATTTCTGTTATTTGAGAAAGCGAGCCACAAATTCTATTTTATTTTTTCAGTTTTTGTATGCAGGAAACAAAATTTGAAACTACTGCAATCTAGATCAAAATGGAAAAGTAAAATTGATACGATGTTTTAAATGGTTTAGATTTTTTTTTAAGATTCCATGTTCTTTGGTCTTGATGTTCAGAGATTTATGCTGAAGTTAAATCATATATGGTTTTCGTGTCCATATCTTTTCCACAGGATTAAGGATATTCGACATTTCATTATCCAGTCCCGTCCAACATTCGCCACAACGGATTTTGTTCTTGTTACTACCTTTCCCAATAAAGAGCTAACGGATGAAACCTTGACCCTACAAGAAGCAGATATACTTAACACTGTGATTCTTCAGCAATTAAAGTAATATTACAGCTATTGGTACAATAGGGAGTGTGCTGTTGTCATACAAGAGTGTTTACAAAAATTGAAAAATGGGAAAGATCAGTGTCCCTCTTCCCCCTCCCCACTGCTATAGATCAGATTTTGGGGTTTAATGTCTTCCAGCTGTAGCATATGTAACTTTATTTCAGTTTTGAAATTTGTTCATTTTTTATCAATGTTAAAATTAAGCTCCCCTTTGCTAGCAAATTTCAAACTCCCTCTTGTACTACATTGAATGAGAGATTGCTTTCTTACTCTTCAGTTACTTTGGGCAGGGGAGAGGTGAGCATTTTTTCTGAAGGGAACAGTGTTTTTCACTCAACTGGTAAGATTTGCACTATATAAATGGTTTATGCTGCATTGACAAACAGCCATTTGAAAACTTAGCCTGTAGGTTATGTTTACCTTCTAAATTGTATTAATATTAAAGTATTTTGTACATTGAGAGATAATTAATGCCCTACTATACTTTTGTATATTGTTTATAGTATTTCATTGGTGTAGTATGATGATTTATATTTTAGATTTGATGTAAATTTCCCTGTATCGTTGCTGGTATGAATGAATCTGTATTAAGAGATGCAAAATTCAACTGTTGCAGACTATATAATAGATAACTCTCATTTGTATTTTAATTGTTCTTGTGATGAAAATAAGGTTTTTTTGTGGGTTTTTTTTTTCTTTGTTGTTGTCGTGGTGGTGGTGGTGGTGGTGGTGTTTGCTTGTTTTCCTGAGAGAAATGGGGGAGACCATTGACATCTGGAGAAATGTCATGATTCAAATTTCATGTGAGTTGGCCTGTGCTCACTTTGTTTGAACTCAAATGTGCAATCAAGCCTCATGCTGCTACACAGTTCTTCACATAGAACATGACTGGTTATTTCAATAACCCAAAACAAAAAGCATTTGTGTGTATAAATGCAGAACTTGTTTATGCAGTCACTTATATGCACAAATGTAGATATGTTAATTGGTCATGAACTTTGGATCTGAATGTCAGTTCTTCCTATTTGGAGTTTTAGCCAAAGGCATTTTGTAATATTCAGTAGGGTTTTGGTTGTGCAAGTTTCATTATATTCATTTGAAAACTGTACAATTAAACCCCATGTTTAATCTTTGAAATTTATATTTTTTTCAAATAACTTTACACTGCAACATGCAGGTGGGAATCTTAAGTCATGGAAAACTGGCTACTGGACTTTAATAGTGTACAGATTTGTAATATTTGTAGCTTTATATAAGGAGATGGACCACACTGAAGTAGAATAAAGGGGCTGTATTCCTTGTTTCAGTGTATATATGTTAAAATACTATCTTCACTGATTATTTCTTTCTGAAAATACCAACATTATTTATCTGTGCTTAGCTTATCATTGGTCAGTATACTTGATTTATATTATGTTTTTACCTCAAAATACATATTTATGAGTAAATTTAAAGTGTGCAATTGTACTTGAAGTCATGTTTTGTAATCTGGATATTTGCATGATTTAAATCAAAATTCTTTTCATGTGCTGAAGCAATTAAACTTTGAAGCTGAAAATACCATAGGCAACATTTAATTCTTCACAATTTATGTTGTGATGAAGCAGTGTTTGTGCTGTATGCCAAACTCATAAGCCTAAAGGGAGAGTACTGGGTGTTTAATATGCGTATATTTTATATGCCAGCCACTCTCTATACTAGAGGCCAAACTCGCATTACTGGTACAATTAGGATATATTAGCGACTGTATCAAACTGTTCTCGCTCTTAGTGAAAATCTGATCAATAAGGAATGAAGCAAGGAAGCTCAGAGATGCTTTTACCTGCTTAGCTGCTTTCATTAAGGTAAAGCTTCAGTGATCTCTAAATTGTGTTGTCCTGCATGAGGAGTAGGCTGGGATCCCCCTGTCCTTGCTAATGCTCTTCAGGCCTGACAAGACGCAGGGGGATGTACAACATTCTGCAGGCAGGTGAGGGAGCAAGCAGCAACAGGCTGTGATAACAAATCCTGAATCTGTGAAACAATCAAAGCAGTAAAGGTGTGAAATTCCTGTCTAATGGATCCAGTTAGAGTGGGTTCCTGAGGAGATGAAAACTAGAATTGGTCCCATTCAGTTAATCACCAGTTCATAAGGTGCAGAAATAAATAACAGTAGGCAGCCACTGTGATGAAAATTTGGTGAACTGTAGCTGTCAGATCTAATGCATTCCTAGACAGCAAAAAGTTACAAATCTGTAAGCACCACCTACAGAAAATACTAGTAGTAACTTGGAAAGCAGTGACCCTGAACGGAAAGCAGTACAGCAGAATTAATTTACACCCCTTAGAGAGTGAGAAGGTTTCTCTTTGGGAGATGATTCCAACTGCTGCCTCTGTGCTTGGTGAATTAGCTGTGGAATTAACTCTTTTTAGCATTAGAATGGAGGGATGGAGGAGAAGGTTGAAGAAAGTATGTTGAAAGAGCTTGTAACAATTCATTAGGAAGAAATGATGATGGAAATGGCTTAAGTTGAGCACTTGCCTTCACAAAATTTGGAGAAGGGCAGTAGTGCAGGACTTCAGAAAAGTGTAACAACAATCAGAAGCTTGTGAGGGAAAAAAAAAGTTCAAGTACTTCCAAAGCAAAAAAAAAAAAAAAGTTTTTGGAATGGACTGAAAGTGAATATCAACTTCATTGTCTTCATTTAATTTTCAGTATTATGCTGGCTTTCTGTATGGCTGTTTTTTATGTCACCTTCTTATGCTTCTTGTAAGCAATCTACATCCTTAGTCTTGTTTTGCCTTCAGTGAGGGAGCTCTGTCGTAGTTCATCTGAATGATACAGGGAATGAAAAATGTAAAGTTGAAATGTGAGGATGGTATTTAGTTGTTCTCAGTTTGTTAATAATTATCTGTCCCTGAGTTGAATGCTCATGATTAATAAACTGCACATTGGCCCTTTTTTGAGGAAATAGAAAATAACATATTCAAAGGTGAATTAAAGTATATTGAACAAGATGGTCTTAACTGTGGAATTAAACTCTCCTTTAGGGAATTATTTGGAAAAAGCTACTACTTTACATTCATAAATTCACCTCATTCCAACTCTAATTTGTCTGCATAGGTCAGCTCTTAAACCATTTTAATATTAATGACTGAATAATCCCAAAGAGAAACACGCAGGCATCATTTTGCTTCATCATGTACTTGGGGAAGTTCAAATAAAATAGATTACTTTTGTGGGACTGTGAAAATTATATTTAGTTTGTGGCTTCTTTGTAATTGCTACATGTCGATAGTCCAAGTTGTCTTGTTTTTTTTCTTTACCTTTGTCAAAGATCTAGGCTAAAAATTACCAAATAATTTCACTTGGGGGACCCATGGAGAGAGATTTGGAAATTGTGGTTGCCAACAAGGTAACCATGAGGCAGCAGTGTGCCCTCGTGGCCAAGAAGGCCAATGGGATCCTGGCTGCATGAGGAGGAGCGTTGCCA